>JAUPTC010000240.1:0-69143 GCA_030762895.1 Sophora flavescens | reverse complement strand
TCACTAGAAAAAATTAATCACCTTTACTTCAGTTGTTAAAAGAACTGGTTAAAAGGTTCACTTTTAACGCCGTTGTTTAAAGAACTGACGTAAAAGTGGCTCACTAGAAAATCAATCACCTTTACTTCAGCTTGTTAAAAGAACTGGTTAAAAGGTTCACTTTTAACGCCGTTGTTTAAAGAACTCGACGTAAAGTGGCTCACTAGAAAATCAATCACCTTTTACTTCGGTTGTTAAAAGAACTGTTAAAAGTGGTGGTTCACTTTTAACGCCAGCTTGTTTAAAGAACTGACGCTAAAAGTGGCTCACTAGAAAATCAATCACCTTTACTCGCTTGTTAAAAGAACCGTTGGGTTCACTTTTAACGCCGCTTGTTTAAAGAACTGACGTGAAAGTGGCTCACTAAAAAATCAATCACCTTTACTCAGCTTGTAAAAGAACCGGTTAAAAGGTTCACTTTAACGCCAGCTTGTTTAAAGAACTGACGCTAAAAGTGGCTCACTAGAAAATCAATCACCTTTTACTTCACTTGTTAAAAGAACTGGTTAAAAGGTTCACTTTTAACGCCGCTTGTTTAAAGAACTGACGCTAAAAGTGGCTCACTAGAAAATCAATCACCTTTTACTTCAGCTTGTTAAAAGAATCAAGTTAAAAGGTTCACTTTTAACGCCATTGTTTAAAGAACTGACGCTGAAAGTGGGCTCACTAGAAAAATCAATCACCTTTTACTTCAGCTTGTTAAAAGAACTCGGTTAAGGGGTTCACTTTTAACGCCGCTTGTTTAAAGAACTGACGTTAAAAGTGGCTCACTAGAAAATCAATCACCTTTTACTTCAGTTGTTAAAAGAACTCGAGTTAAAAGGTTCACTTTTAACGCCGCTTGTTTAAAGAACTGACGCTGAAAGTGGCTCACTAGAAAATCAATCACCTTTACTTCAGCTTGTTAAAAGAACTGAAGTTAAAAGGTTCACTTTTAACGCCGCTTGTTTAAAGAACTGACGCTGAAAGTGGCTCACTAGAAAATCAATCACCTTTACTTCAGCTTGTTAAAAGAACTGAGTTAAAAGGTTCACTTTTAACGCCGCTTGTTTAAAGAACTCGACGCTGAAAGTGGCTCACTAGAAAATCAATCACCTTTTACTTCAGCTGTTAAAAGAACTGGATTAAAAGGTTCACTTTTAACGCCGCTTGTTTAAAGAATCGACGTTGAAAGTGGCTCACTAGAAAATCAATCACCTTTTACTTCAGCTTGTTAAAAGAACTGAGTTAAAAGGTTCACTTTTAACGCCAGTTGTTTAAAGAATCGACGCTTAAAAGTGGCTCACTAGAAAATCAATCACCTTTTACTTCAGCTTGTTAAAAGAACTGGGTTAAAAGGTTCACTTTTAACGCCAGCTTGTTTAAAGAACTCGACGCTGAAAGTGGCTCACTAGAAAATCAATCACCTTTTACTTCAGCTTGTTAAAAGAACTCAGTTAAAAGGTTCACTTTTAACGCCGGCTTGTTTAAAGAACTCGACGCTGAAAGTGGCTCACTAGAAAATCAATCACCTTTTACTTCAGCTTGTTAAAAGAACTGGAGTTAAAAGGTTCACTTTTAACGCCGCGTTTAAAGAACTGACGTTGAAAGTGGCTCACTAGAAAATCACTCACCTTTTACTTCCGTTGTTAAAAGAACTGAAGTTAAAAGGGTCACTATTACCGTCGGTTGATTATAGAACCGACGCTGAAAGTGGCTCACAAAAAAAATCAATCACCTTTTACCTCAGTTGTTAAAAGAACTGGTTAAAAGGTTCACTTTTAACGCCGGGCTTGTTTAAAGAACTGACGCTAAAAGTGGCTCACTAGAAAATCAATCACCTTTACTTCAGTTGTTAAAAGAACTGGTTAAAAGGTTCACTTTTAACGCCGCTTGTTTAAAGAACTCGACGCTAAAAGTGGCTCACTAGAAAATCAATCACCTTTTACTTCAGCTTGTTAAAAGAACTGGTTAAAAGGTTCACTTTTAACGCCGCTTGTTAAAAGAACTGACGTTGAAAGTGGATCACTAGAAAATCAATCACCTTTTACTTCAGTTGTTAAAAGAACCGAAGTTAAAAGGTTCACTTTTAACGTCAATTGTTTAAAGAACTGACGTTAAAAGTGGCTCACTAGAAAATCAATCACCTTTTACTTCAGTTGTTAAAAGAACTCAAGTTAAAAGGTTCACTTTTAACGCCAGTTGTTTAAAGAACTGACGTTGAAAGTGGCTCACTAGAAAATCAATCACCTTTTACTTCAGTTGTTAAAAGAACTGAAGTTAAAAGGTTCACTTTTAACGTCAGTTGTTTAAAGAACTCACGTTGAAAGTGGCTCACTAGAAAATCAATCACCTTTTACTTCAGTTGTTAAAAGAACTGAAGTTAAAAGGTTCACTTTTAACGTCAGTTGTTTAAAGAACTGACGTTAAAAGCGACTGACTACAAAATCAATCACCTTTTACTTCAGTTGTTAAAAGAACTGGTTAAAAGGTTCACTTTTAACGCCGCTTGTTTAAAGAACTGACGTTGAAAGTGGCTCACTAGAAAATCAATCACCGTTTACTTCGTTGTTAAAAGAACTCGTTAAAAGGTTCACTTTTAACGCCAGCTTGTTTAAAGAACTGACGAAAGTGGCTCACTAGAAAATCAATCACCTTTTACTTCGCTTGTTAAAAGAACTGGTTAAAAGGTTCACTTTTAACGCCGCTTGTTTAAAGAACTCGACGTTGAAAGTGGCTCACTAGAAAATCAATCACCTTTTACTTCAGTTGTTAAAAGAACTGAAGTTAAAAGTTTCACTTTTAACGTCATTTGTTTAAATAACTGACGTTGAAAATGGCTCACTAGAAAATCAATCACCTTTTGCTTCAGTTGTTAAAATAACTGAAGTTAAAAGGGTTACTTTTAACGTCAGTTGTTTAAAGAACTGACGTTGAAAGTGGCTCACTAGAAAATCAATCACCTTTTACTTCAGTTGTTAAAAGAACTGAAGTTAAAGGGTTCACTTTTAACGCCGCTTGTTTAAAGAACTCGACGCTGAAAGTGGCTCACTAGAAAATCAATCACCTTTTACTTGTGTAGTTAAAAGAACTCAAGTTAAAAGGTTCACTTTTAACGCCGTTTGTTTAAAGAACTCGACGCTGAAAAGTGGCTCACTAGAAAATCAATCACCTTTTACTTCAGTTGTCAAATGAACTGAAGTTAAAAGGTTCACTTTTAACGCCACTTGTTTAAAGAACTCGACGCTGAAAGTGGCTCACTAGAAAATCAATCACCTTTTACTTCGTTGTTAAAAGAACTGAAGTTAAAAGGTTCACTTTTAACGCCGCTTGTTTAAAGAACTGACGCTAAAAGTGGCTCACTAGAAAATCAATCACCTTTTACTTCAGCTTGTTAAAAGAACTGGTTAAAAGGTTCACTTTTAACGCCGCTTGTTTAAAGAACTGACGCTAAAAGTGGGCTCACTAGAAAATCAATCACCTTTACTTCGCTTGTTAAAAGAACCGAAGTTAAAAGGTTCACTTTTAACGCCGCTTGTTTAAAGAACTCGACGCTAAAAGTGGCTCACTAGAAAATCAATCACCTTTTACTTCAGGCTTGTTAAAAGAACTGAAGTTAAAAGGTTCACTTTTAACGCCGGCTTGTTTAAAGAACTGACGCTGAAAGTGGCTCACTAGAAAATCAATCACCTTTTACTTCAGCTTGTTAAAAGAACTCAGTTAAAAGGTTCACTTTTAACGCCGCTTGTTTAAAGAACTGACGCTAAAAGTGGCTCACTAGAAAATCAATCACCTTTTACTTCAGTTGTTAAAAGAACTGGTTAAAAGGTTCACTTTTAACGCCGGGCTTGTTTAAAGAACTCGACGTTGAAAGTGGCTCACTAGAAAATCAATCACCTTTTACTTCAGCTTGTTAAAAGAATCGAGTTAAAAGGTTCACTTTTAACGCCGCTTGTTTAAAGAACTGACGTTGAAAGTGGCTCACTAAAAATCAATCACCTTTTACTTCGGTTGTTAAAAGAACTCGGTTAAAGGTTCACTTTTAACGCCATTGTTTAAAGAACTGACGCTGAAAGTGGCTCACTAGAAAATCAATCACCTTTACTTCAGCTAAAAGAACTGGTTAAAAGGTTCACTTTTAACGCCGCTTGTTTAAAGAACTGACGTTAAAAGTGGCTCACTAGAAAATCAATCACCTTTTACTTCAGTTGTTAAAAGAACTCGGTTAAAAGGTTCACTTTAACGCCGTTGTTTAAAGAACTGACGTTAAAAGTGGCTCACTAAAATTCAATCACCTTGTACTTCAGTTGTTAAAAGAACTCGGTTAGAGGTTCACTTTTAACGTCGCTTGTTTAAAGAACTCGACGTTAAAAGTGGCTCACTAGAAAATCAATCACCTTTTACTTCAGTTGTTAAAAGAACTCGAAGTTAAAAGGTTCACTTTTAACGCCGCTTGTTTAAAGAATTGACGCTGAAAGTGGCTCACTAAAAAATCAATCACCTTTTACTTCAGTTGTTAAAAGAACTGAAGTTAAAAGGTTCACTTTTAACGTCAGTTGTTTAAAGAACTGACGTTGAAAGTGGCTCACTAGAAAATCAATCACCTTTTACTTCAGTTGTTAAAAGAACTGGTGTTAAAAGGTTCACTTTTAACGTCGGTTGTTTAAAGAACTGACGTTAAAAGTGGCTCACTAGAAAATCAATCACCTTTTACTTCAGTTGTTAAAAGAACAGAAGTTAAAAGGTTCACTTTTAACTTCAGTTGTTTCAAGAACTGACGTTGAAAGTGGCTGACTAGAAAATCAATCACCTTTTACTTCAGTTGTTAAAAGAACTGAAGTTAAAAGGTTCATTGTTAACGTCAATTGTTTAAAGAACTGACGTTAAAAGTGTCTCACTAGAAAATCAATCACCTTTTACTTCAGTTGTTAAAAGAACTGAAGTTAAAAGGTTCACTTTTAACGCCAGCTTGTTTAAAGAACTCGACGTTAAAAGTGGCTCACTAGAAAAATCAATCACCTTTTACTTCAGTTGTTAAAAGAACTCGGTTAGAGGTTCACTTTTAACGCCGGTTGTTTAAAGAACTGACGTTGAAAGTGGCTCACTAGAAAATCAATCACCTTTTACTTCAGTTGTTAAAAGAACTGAAGTTAAAAGGTTCACATTTAACGACAGTTGTTTAAATAACTGACGTTAAAAGTGACTCAATAGAAAATCAATCACCTTTTACTTCAGTTGTTAAAAGAAGTGCAGTTAAAATGTTCACTTTTAACGCCGTTGTTTAAAGACCTGACGCTAAGAGTGGCTCACTAGAAAATCAATCACCGTTTACTTCAGTTGTTAAAAGAACTGAAGTTAAAGGTTCACTTTTAACGCCGTTGTTTAAAGAACTCACGCTGAAAGTGGCTCACTAGAAAATCAATCACCTTTTACTTCAGCTTGTTAAAAGAACTGGTTAAAAGGTTCACTTTTAACGCCGTTGTTTAAAGAACTGACGCTGAAAGTGGCTCACTAGAAAATCAATCACCTTTTACTTCAGTTGTTAAAAGAACTGAGTTAAAAGGTTCACTTTTAACGCCTTGTTTAAAGAACTCGACGCTGAAAGTGGCTCACTACAAAATCAATCTACTTTTACTACAGTTGATAAAAGAACTGGTTAAAGGTTCACTTTTAACGCCGTTGTTTAAAGAACTGACGTTAAAAGTGGCTCACTAGAAAATCAATCACCTTTTACTTCAGTTGTTAAAAGAACTGAGTTAAGGTTCACTTTTAACGCCGGTTGTTTAAAGAACTGACGTTGAAAGTGGCTCACTAGAAAATCAATCACCGTTTACTTCAGGTGTTAAAAGAACTGGGTTAGAGGTTCACTTTTAACGCCATTTGTTTAAAGAACTGACGCTGAAAGTGGCTCACTAGAAAATCAATCACCTTTTACTTCAGCTGTTAAAAGAACTGGTTAAGGTTCACTTTAACGCCGTTGTTTAAAGAACTGATGCTGAAAGTGGCTCACTAGAAAATCAATCACCTTTTACTTCAGTTGTTAAAGGAACTGGTTAAAAGGTTCACTTTTAACGCCGCTTGTTTAAAGAACTGACGCTAAAAGTGGCTCACTAGAAAATCAATCCCCTTTTACTTCAGTTCTTAAAAGAACTGAAGTTAAAAGGTTCACTTTTAACGTCAGTTGTTTAAAGAACTGACGTTAAAAGTGGCTCACTAGAAAATCAATCACCTTTTACTTCAGCTGTTAAAAGAACTGAAGTTAAAGAGTTCACTTTTAACGTCACTTGTTTAAAGAACTGACGTTGAAAGTGGCTCACTAGAAAATCAATCACCTTTTACTTCAGTTATTAAAAGAACTGAAGTTAAAAGTTTCACTTTCAACGACAGTTGTTTAAAGAACTGACGCTAAAAGTTGCTCACTAGAAAATCAATCACCTTTTACTTCAGTTTTTAAAAGAACTCGGTTAAAAGGTTCACTTTTAACGCCGCTTGTTTAAAGAACTGACGTTGAAAAGTGGCTCACTAGAAAATCAATCACCTTTTACTTCAGTTGTTAAAAGAACTCGGTTAAAAGGTTCACTTTTAACGCCGCTTGTTTAAAGAACTGACGTTGAAAGTGGCTCACTAGAAAATCAATCACCTTTACTTCAGTGTAAAAGAACTGGTTAAAGGTTCACTTTTAACGCCGCTTGTTTAAAGAACTGACGCTAAAAGTGGCTCACTAGAAAATCAATCACCTTTTACTTAGTTGTTAAAAGAACTCAAGTTAAAGGTTCACTTTTAACGCCGCTTGTTTAAAGAACTGACTTTAAAAGTGGCTCACTAGAAAATCAATCACCTTATACTACAGTTGTTAAATGAACAGAAGTTAAAAGGTTCACTTTTAACGTCAGTTGTTTAAAGAACTGACGTTAAAAGTGGCTCACTAGAAAATCAATCACCTTTTACTTCAGTGGTTAAAAGGTTCACTTTTAACGGCTGTTCTTTAAAGTACCGACGTTAAAAGTGGCTCACTAGAATATCAATCACCTTTTACTTCATTTTATTAAAGAACTGAAAATTAAAGGTTGACTTTTAACATCACTTGTGTTAAGAACTGACGTTAAATGTGAGTCACTAGAAAATCAATCACCTTTTACTTCAGTGGTTTAAAGAACTGGTTAAATAACGCCTGTTAAGCTGCGTTCACTTTAACGCCTCTTCTTTGTTTAAAGAACTGACGTTAAAAGTGGCTCACTAGAAAAACAATCACCTTTTACTTCAGTTGTTAAAAGAACTGAAGTTAAAAGTTTCACTTTAACGTCAGTTGTTTAAAGAACTGACGTTGAAAGTGGCTCACTAGAAAATCAATCACCTTTTACTTCAGTTGTTAAAAGAACTGAAGTTAAAAGGTTCACTTTAACGTCAGTTGTTTAAAGAACTGACGTTGAAAGTGGCTCACTAGAAAATCAATCACCTTTTACTTCAGTTGTTAAAAGAACTGATGTTAAAAGGTTCACTTTTAACGTCAGTTGTTTAAAGAACTGACGTTAAAAGTGGCTCACTAGAAAATCAATCACCCATTACTTCAGTTGTTAAAAGAACTGAAGTTAAAAGGTTCACTTTTAACGTCAGTTGTTTAAAGAACTGACGTTGAAAGTGGCTCACTAGAAAATCAATCACCTTTTACTTCAACTGTTAAAAGAACTGAAGTTAAAAGTTTCACTTTTAACGTCAGTTGTTTATAGAACTGACGTTGAAAATGGCTCACTAGAAAATCAATCACCTTTTTACTTACGTTGTTAAAAGAACTGAATCTAAAGGTTCACTTTTAACGTCAGTTGTTTAAAGAACTGACGTTGAAAGTGGCTCACTAGAAAATCAATCACCTTTTACTTCAGTTGTTAAAAGAACTGAAGTTAAAAGGTTCACTTTTAACGTCAGTTGTTTAAAGAACTGACGTTAAAAGTGGCTCACTAGAAAATCAATCACCTTTTACTTCAGCTGTTAAAAGAACTGAAGTTAAAAGGTTCACTTTTAACGTCAGTTGTTTAAAGAACTGACGTTGAAAGTGGCTCACTGAACCTTTTAACGTCAGTTGTTTAAAGAACTGACGTTGAAAGTGGCTCACTAGAAAATCAATCACCTTTTACTTCAGTTGTTAAAAGAATTGAAGTTAAAAGGTTCACTTTTAACATCAGTTGTTTAAAGAACTTACGTTAAAAGTGACTCACTAAAAAATCAATCACCTTTTACTTCAGTTGTTAAAAGAACTGAAGTTAAAAGGTTCACTTTTAACGTCAGTTGTTTAAAGAACTGACGTTGAAAGTGGCTCACTAGAAAATCAATCACCTTTTACTTCTGTTTTTAAAAGAACTGAAGTTAAAAGGTTCACTTTTGACGCCAGTTGTTTAAAGAACTGACGTTAAAAGTGGCTCACTAGAAAATCAATCACCTTTTACTTCAGTTGTTAAAAGAACTGAAGTTAAAAGGTTCACTTTTAACGTCAGTTGTTTAAAGAACTGACGTTAAAAGTGGCTCACTAGAAAATCAATCACCTTTTACTTCAGTTGTTAAAAGAACTGAAGTTAAAAGGTTCACTTTTAACGTCAGTTGTTTAAAGAACTGACGTTAAAAGTGGCTCACTAGAAAATCAATCACCTTTTACTTCAGTTGTTAAAAGAACTGAAGTTAAAAGGTTCACTTTTAACGTCAGTTGTTTAAAGAACTGACGTTAAAAGTTGCTCACAAAAAAATCAATCACCTTTTACTTCAGTTGTTAAAAGAACTGAAGTTAAAAGGTTCACTTTTAACGTCAGTTGTTTAAAGAACTGACGGTAAAAGTGGCTCACTAGAAAATCAATCACCTTTTACTTCAGTTGTTAAAAGAACTGAAGTTAAAAGGTTCACTTTTAACGTCAGTTGTTTAAAGAACTGACCTTAAAAGTGGCTCACTAAAAAATCAATCACCTTTTACTTCAGTTGTTAAAAGAACTGAAGTTAAAAGGTTCACTTTTAACGTCAGTTGTTTAAAGAACTGACGTTAAAAGTGGCTCACTAGAAAATCAATCACCTTTTACTTCAGTTGTTAAAAGAACTGAAGTTAAAAGGTTCACTTTTAACGTCAGTTGTTTAAAGAACTGACGTTGAAAGTGGCTCACTAGAAAATCAATCACCTTTACTTCAGTTGTTAAAAGAACCGAAGTTAAAAGGTTCACTTTTAACGTCAGTTGTTTAAAGAACTGACGTTGAAAGTGGCTCACTAAAAATCAATCACCTTTTACTTCAGTTGTTAAAAGAACTGAAGTTAAAAGGTTCACTTTTAACGTCCGTTGTTTAAAGAACTGACGTTAAAAGTGGCTCACTAGAAAATCAATCACCTTTTACTTCAGTTGTTAAAAGAACTGAAGTTAAAAGGTTCACTTTTAACGTCAGTTGTTTAAAGAACTGACGTTAAAAGTGGCTCACTAGAAAATCAATCACCTTTTACTTCAGTTGTTAAAAGAACTGGTGTTAAAAGGTTCACTTTTAACGTCGGTTGTTTAAAGAACTGACGTTAAAAGTGGCTCACTAGAAAATCAATCACCTTTTACTTCAGTTGTTAAAAGAACTGAAGTTAAAAGGTTCACTTTTAACGTCAGTTGTTTAAAGAACTGACGTTAAAAGTGGCTCACTAGAAAATCAATCACCTTTTACTTCAGTTGTTAAAAGAACTGAAGTTAAAAGTTTCACTTTTAACGTCAGTTGTTTAAAGAACTGACGTTGAAAGTGGCTCACTAGAAAATCAATCACCTTTTACTTCAGTTGTTAAAAGAACTGAAGTTAAAAGGTTCACTTTTAACGTCAGTTGTTTAAAGAACTTACGTTGAAAGTGGATCACTAGAAAATCAATCACCTTTTACTTCAGTTGTTAAAAGAACTGAAGTTAAAAGGTTCACTTTTAACGTCAGTTGTTTAAAGAACTGAGGTTGAAAGTGGCTCACTAGAAAATCAATCACCTTTTACTTCAGTTGTTAAAAGAACTGAAGTTAAAAGGTTCACTTCTAACGACAGTTGTTTAAAGAACTGACGTCAAAAGTGACTCACTAGAAAATCAATCACCTTTTACTTCAGTTGTTAAAAGAACTGAAGTTAAAAGGTTCACTTTTAACGACAGTTGTTTAAAGAACTGACGTTAAAAGTGACTCACTAGAAAATCAATCACCTTTTACTTCAGTTGTTAAAAGAACTGAAGTTAAAAGGTTCACTTTTAATGTCAATTGTTTAAAGAACTGACGTTGAAAGTGGCTCACTAGAAAATCAATCACCTTTTACTTCAGTTGTTAAAAGAACTGAAGTTAAAAGGTTCACTTTTAACGTCAGTTGTTTAAAGAACTTACGTTGAAAGTGGCTCACTAGAAAATCAATCACCCTTTACTTCAGTTGTTAAAAGAACTGAAGTTAAAAGGTTCACTTTTAACGTCAGTTGTTTAAAGAACTGACGTTAAAAGTGGCTCACTAAAAATCAATCACCATTTACTTCATTTGTTAAAAGAACTGAAGGTAAAAGGTTCACTTTTAACGACAGTTGTTTAAAGAACTGACGTTAAAAGTGACTCACTAGAAAATAAATCACCTTTTACTTCAGTTGTTAGAAGAACTCAAGTTAAAAGGTTCACTTTTAACTTCAGTTGTTTAAAGAACTGACGTTAAAAGTGGCTCACTAGAAAATCAATCACCTTTTACTTCAGTTGTTAAAAGAACTGTAGTTAAAAGGTTCACTTTTAACGACAATTGTTTAAAGAACTGACGTTAAAAGTGGCTCACTAGAAAATCAATCACCTTTTACTTCAGTTGTTAAAAGAACTGAGGTTGAAAGTGGCTCACTAGAAAATCAATCACCTTTTACTTCAGTTGTTAAAAGAACTGAAGTTAAAAGGTTCACTTTTAACGTCAGTTGTTTAAAGAACTGACGTTGAAAGTGGCTCACTAAAAATCAATCACCTTTTACTTCAGTTGTTAAAAGAACTGAAGTTAAAAGGTTCACTTTTAACGCCAGTTGTTTAAAGAACTGACGTTAAAAGTGGCTCACTAGAAAATCAATCACCTTTTACTTCAGTTGTTAAAAGAACTGAAGTTAAAAGGTTCACTTTTAACGGCAGTTGTTTAAAGAACTGACGTTAAAAGTGGCTCACTAGAAAATCAATCACCTTTTACTTCAGTTGTTAAAAGAACTGAAGTTAAAAGGTTCACTTTTAACGTCAGTTGTTTAAACTAGAAAATCAATCACCTTTTACTTCAGTTGTTAAAAGAACTGAAGTTAAAAGGTTCACTTATAACGCCAGTTGTTTAAAGAACTGACGTTAAAAGTGGCTCACTAGAAAATCAATCACCTTTTACTTCAGTTGTTAAAAGAACTGAAGTTAAAAGGTTCACTTTTAACGTCAGTTGTTTAAAGAACTGACGTTAAAAGTGGCTCACTAGAAAATCAATCACCCTTTACTTCAGTTGTTAAAAGAACTGGTTCACTTTTAACTTTAAAGAACTGACGTTAAAAGTGGCTCACTAGAAAATCAATCACCTTTTACTTCAGTTGTTAAAAGAACAGAAGTTAAAAGGTTCACTTTTAACTTCAGTTGTTTCAAGAACTGACGTTGAAAGTGGCTCACTAGAAAATCAATCACCTTTTACTTCAGTTGTTAAAAGAACTGGTCTTAAAAGGTTCACTTTTAACGTCAGTTGTTTAAAGAACTGACGTAAAAAAGTGGCTCACTAGAAAATCAATCACCTTTTACTTCAGTTGTTAAAAGAACTGAAGTTAAAAGGTTCACTTTTAACGTCGGTTGTTTAAAGAACTGACGTTGAAAGTGGCTCACTAGAAAATCAATCACCTTTTACTTCAGTTGTTAAAAGAACTGAAGTTAAAAGGTTCACTTTTAACGTCGGTTGTTTAAAGAACTGACGTTGAAAGTGGCTCACTAGAAAATCAATCACCTTTTACTTCAGTTGTTAAAAGAACTGAAGTTAAAAGGTTCACTTTTAACGTCAGTTGTTTAAAGAACTGACGTTGAAAGTGGCTCACTAGAAAATCAATCACCTTTTACTTCAGTTGTTAAAAGAACTGAAGTTAAAAGGTTCACTTTTAACGTCAGTTGTTTAAAGAACTGACGTTGAAAGTGGCTCACTAGAAAATCAATCACCTTTTACTTCAGTTGTTAAAAGAACTGAAGTTAAAGGTTCACTTTTAACGTCAGTTGTTTAAAGAACTGACGTTAAAAGTGGCTCACTAGAAAATCAATCACCTTTTACTTCAGTTGTTAAAAGAACTGAGTTAAAAGGTTCACTTTTAACGTCAGTTGTTTAAAGAACTGACGTTGAAAGTGGCTCACTAGAAAATCAATCACCTTTTACTTCAGTTGTTAAAAGAACTGAAGTTAAAAGGTTCACTTTTAACGTCGGTTGTTTAAAGAACCGACGTTAAAAGTGGCTCACTAGAAAATCAATCACCTTTTACTTCAGTTGTTAAAAGAACTGAAGTTAAAAGGTTCACTTTTAACGTCAGTTGTTTAAAGAACTGACGTTAAAAGTGGCTCACTAAAAAATCAATCACCCTTTACTTCAGTTGTTAAAAGAACTGAGGTTAAAAGGTTCACTTTTAACGTCAGTTGTTTAAAGAACTGACGTTGAAAGTGGCTCACTAGAAAATCAATCACCTTTTACTTCAGTTGTTAAAAGAACTGAAGTTAAAAGGTTCACTTTTAATGTCACTTGTTTAAAGAACTGACGTTAAAAGTGGCTCACTAGAAAATCAATCACCTTTTACTTCAGTTGTTAAAAGAACTGAAGTTAAAAGGTTCACTTTTAACGTCAGTTGTTTAAAGAACTGACGTTAAAAGTGGCTCACTAGAAAATCAATCACCTTTTACTTCAGTTGTTAAAAGAACTGAAGTTAAAAGGTTCACTTTTAACGTCCGTTGTTTAAAGAACTGACGTTGAAAGTGGCTCACTAAAAAATCAATCACCTTTTACTTCAGTTGTTAAAAGAACTGAAGTTAAAAGGTTCACTTTTAACGCCAGTTGTTTAAAGAACTGACGTTGAAAGTGGCTCACTAGAAAATCAATCACCTTTTACTTCAGTTGTTAAAAGAACTGAAGTTAAAAGGTTCACTTTTAACGTCGGTTGTTTAAAGAACTGACGTTAAAAGTGGCTCACTAGAAAATCAATCACCTTTTACTTCAGTTGTTAAAAGAACTGAAGTTAAAAGGTTCACTTTTAACGTCAGCTGTTTAAAGAACTGACGTTAAAAGTGGCTCACTAGAAAATCAATCACCTTTTACTTCAGTTGTTAAAAGAACTGAAGTTAAAAGGTTCACTTTTAACGTCAGTTGTTTAAAGAACTGACGTTAAAAGTGGCTCACTAGAAAATCAATCACCTTTTACTTCAGTTGTTAAAAGAACTGTAGTTAAAAGGTTCACTTTTAACGACAGTTGTTTAAAGAACTGACGTTGAAAGTGGCTCACTAGAAAATCAATCACATTTTACTTCAGTTGTTAAAAGAACTGAAGTTAAACGGTTCACTTTTAACGTCAGTTGTTTAAAGAACTGACGTTGAAAGTGGCTCACTAGAAAATCAATCACCTTTAACTTCAGTTGATAAAAGAACTGAAGTTAAAAGGTTCACTTTTAACGTCAGTTGTTTAAAGAACTGACGTTGAAAGTGGCTCACTAGAAAATCAACCCCCTTTTACTTCAGTTGTTAAAAGAACTGAAGTTAAAAGGTTCACTTTTAACGTCAGTTGTTTAAAGAACTGACGTTGAAAGTGGCTCACTAGAAAATCAATCACCTTTTACTTCAGTTGTTAAAAGAACTGAAGTTAAAAGGTTCACTTTTAACGACAGTTGTTTAAAGAACTGACGTTAAAAGTGGCTCACTAGAAAATCAATCACCTTTTACTTCAGTTGTTAAAAGAACTGAAGTTAAAAGGTTCACTTTTAACGCCAGTTGTTTAAAGAACTGACGTTAAAAGTGGCTCACTAGAAAATCAATCACCTTTTACTTCAGTTGTTAAAAGAACTGAAGTTAAAAGGTTCACTTTTAACGTCAGTTGTTTAAAGAACTGACGTTGAAAGTGGCTCACTAGAAAATCAATCACCTTTTACTTCAGTTTTTAAAAGAACTGAAGTTAAAGGTTCACTTTTAACGTACGTTGTTTAAAGAAATGACGTTAAAAGTGAAAATCAATCACCTTTAACGTCGCTTGTTAAAAGAACTCGACGTTCACTTTTAACGTCAGTGGTTTAAAGAACTGACGTTGAAAGTGGCTCACTAGAAAATCAATCACCTTTTACTTCAGTTGTTAAAAGAACTGAAGTTAAAAGGTTCACTTTTAACGTCAGTTGTTTAAAGAACTGACGTTAAAAGTGGCTCACTAGAAAATCAATCACCTTTTACTTCAGTTGTTAAAAGAACTGAAGTTAAAAGGTTCACTTTTAACGTCAGTTGTTTAAAGAACTGACGTTAAAAGTGGCTCACTAGAAAATCAATCACCTTTTACTTCAGTTGTTAAAAGAACTAAGGTTAAAAGGTTCACTTTTAACGCCAGTTGTTTAAAGAACTGACGTTAAAAGTGGCTCACTAGAAAATCAATCACCTTTTACTTCAGTTGTTAAAAGAACTGAAGTTAAAAGGTTCACTTTTAACGTCAGTTGTTTAAAGAACTGACGTTAAAAGTGGCTCACTAGAAAATCAATCACCTTTTACTTCAGTTGTTAAAAGAACTGAAGTTAAAAGGTTCACTTTTAACGTCAGTTGTTTAAAGAACCGACGTTGAAAGTGGCTCACTAGAAAATCAATCACCTTTTACTTCAGTTGTTAAAAGAACTGAAGTTAAAAGGTTCACTTTTAACGTCAGTTGTTTAAAGAACTGACGTTAAAAGTGGCTCACTAGAAAATCAATCACCTTTTACTTCAGTTGTTAAAAGAACTGAAGTAAAAAGGTTCACTTTTAACGTCAGTTGTTTAAAGAACCGACGTTGAAAGTGGCTCACTAGAAAATCAATCACCTTTTACTTCAGTTGTTAAAAGAACTGAAGTTAAAAGGTTCACCTTTAAGGTCAGTTGTTTAAAGAACTGACGATGATATTGGCTCACAAAAAAATCAATCACCTTTTACTTCAGTTGTTAAAAGAACTGAAGTTAAAAGGTTCACTTTTAACGTCAGTTTTTTAAAGAACTGACGTTGAAAGTGGCTCACTAGAAAATCAATCACCTTTTACTTCAGTTGTTAAAAGAACTGAAGTTAAAAGGTTCACTTTTAACGTCAGTTGTTTAAAGAACTGACGTTAAAAGTGGCTCACTAAAAAATCAATCACCTTTTACTTCAGTTGATAAAAGAACTGAAGTTAAAAGGTTCACTTTTAACGACATTTGTTTAAAGAACTGACGTTAATAGTGGCTCACTAGAAAATCAATCACCTTTTACTTCAGTTGTTAAAAGAACTGAAGTTAAAATGTTCACTTTTAACATCAGTTGTTTAAAGAACTGACGTTGAAAGTGGCTCACTTGAAAATCAATCACCTTTTACTTTAGTTGTTAAAAGAACTGAAGTTAAAAGGTTCACTTTTAACGTCAGTTGTTTAAAGAACTGACGTTAAAAGTGGCTCACTAGAAAATCAATCACCTTTTACTTCAGTTGATAAAAGAACTGAAGTTAAAAAGTGAAACGTTGAAAGTGGCTCACTAGAAAATCAATCACCTTTTACTTCAGTTGTTAAAAGAACTGAAGTTAAAAGGTTCACTTTTAACGTCGGTTGTTTAAATAACTGACGTTGAAAGTGGCTCACTAGAAAATCAATCACCTTTTACTTCAGTTGTTAAAAGAACTGAAGTTAAAAGGTTCACTTTTAACGTCAGTTGTTTAAAGAACTGACGTTAAAAGTGGCTCACTAGAAAATCAATCACCTTTTACTTCAGTTGTTAAAAGAACTGAAGTTAAAAGGTTCACTTTTAACGTCAGTTGTTTAAAGAACTAACGTTGAAAGTGGCTCACTAGAAAATCAATCACCTTTTACTTCAGTTGTTAAAAGAACTGAGTTAAAAGGTTCACTTTTAATGTCACTTGTTTAAAGAACTGACGTTAAAAGTGGCTCACTAGAAAATCAATCACCTTTTACTTCAGTTGTTAAAAGAACTGAAGTTAAAAGTTCACTTTTAACGTCAATTGTTTAAAGAACTGACGTTAAAAGTGGCTCACTAAAAAATCAATCACCTTTTACTTCAGTTGTTAAAAGAACTGAAGTTAAAAGGTTCACTTTTAACGTCAGTTGTTTAAAGAACTGACGTTAAAAGTGGCTCACTAGAAAATCAATCACCTTTTACTTTAGTTGTTAAAAGAACTGAAGTTAAAAGGTTCACTTTTAACGTCAGTTGTTTAAAGAACTGACGTTAAAAGTGGCTCACAAAAAAAATCAATCACCTTTTACTTCAGTTGTTAAAAGAACTGAAGTTAAAAGGTTCACTTTTAACGTCAGTTGTTTAAAGAACTGACATTAAAAGTGGCTCACAAAAAAATCAATCACCTTTTACTTCAGTTGTGAAAAGAACTGAAGTTAAAAGGTTCACTTTTAATGATAGTTGTTTGAAGAACTGACGTTAAAAGTGGCTCACTAGAAAATCAATCACCTTTTACTTCAGTTGTTAAAAGAACTGAAGTTAAAAGGTTCACTTTTAACGTCAGTTGTTTAAAGAACTGACGTTGAAAGTGGCTCACTAGAAAATCAACCCCCCTTTACTTTAGTTGTTAAAAGAACTGAAGTTAAAAGGTTCACTTTTAACGTCAGTTGTTTAAAGAACTGACGTTGAAAGTGGCTCACTAAAAAATCAATCACCTTTTAATACTTTTACTTAACGCCGCTGGTTTAAAGAACTGACGTTAAAAGTGGTCACTAGAAACGCCACCTTTCTTGTTGTTAAAAGAACTGAAGTTAAAAGGTTCACTTTAACGCCTTGTTTAAAGATCAAGTCAGCTCACTAAAAATTAATCACCTTTTACTTTAGTTGTTAAAAGAACTGAAGTTAAAAGGTTCACTTTTAACGTCGTTGTTTAAAGAACTGACGTTGAAAGTGGCTCACTAGAAAATCAATCACCTTTTACTTCAGTTGTTAAAAGAACTGAAGTTAAAAGGTTCACTTTTAACGTCAGTTGTTTAAAGAACTGACGTTGAAAGTGGCTCACTAGAAAATCAATCACCTTTTACTTCAGTTGTTAAAAGAACTGAAGTTAAAAGGTTCACTTTTAACGTCAGTTGTTTAAAGAACTGACGTTGAAAGTGGCTCACTAGAAAATCAATCACCTTTTACTTCAGTTGTTAAAAGAACTGAATTTAAAAGGTTCACTTTTAACGTCAGTTGTTTAAAGAACTGACGTTGAAAATGGCTCACTAGAAAATCAATCACCTTTTACTTCAGTTGTTAAAAGAACTGAAGTTAAAAGGTTCACTTTTAACGTCAGTTGTTTAAAGAACTGACGTTTAAAGTGGCTCACTAGAAAATCAATCACCTTTTACTTCAGTTGTTAAAAGAACTGAAGTTAAAAGGTTCACTTTTAACGTCAGTTGTTTAAAGAACTGACGTTAAAAGTGGCTCACTAGAAAATCAATCACCTTTTACTTCAGTTGTTAAAAGAACTGAAGTTAAAAGGTTCACTTTTAACGTCGGTTGTTTAAAGAACTGACGTTAAAAGTGGCTCACAAAAAAAATCAATCACCTTTTACTTCAGTTGTTAAAAGAACTGAAGTTAAAAGGTTCACTTTTAACGTCAGTTGTTTAAAGAACTGACGTTGAAAGTGGCTCACTAGAAAATCAATCACCTTTTACTTCAGTTGTTAAAAGAACTGAAGTTAAAAGGTTCACTTTTAACGTCAGTTGTTTAAAGAACTGACGTTGAAAGTGGCTCACTAGAAAATCAATCACCTTTTACATCAGTTCACTTTTAACGTCAGTTGTTTAAAGAACTGACGTTGAAAGTGGCTCAAAAAATAAAAATCAATCACCTTTTACTTCAGTTGTTAAAAGAACTGAAGTTAAAAGGTTCACTTTTAACGTCAGTTGTTTAAAGAACTGACGTTGAAAGTGGCTCACTAGAAAATCAATCACCTTTTACTTCAGTTGTTAAAAGAACTGATGTTAAAAGTTTCACTTTTAACGTCAGTTGTTTAAAGAACTGACGTTAAAAGTGGCTCACTAGAAAATCAATCACCTTTTACTTTAGTTGTTAAAAGAACTGAAGTTAAAAGGTTCACTTTTAACGTCAGTTGTTTAAAGAACTGACGTTAAAAGTGGCTCACTAGAAAATCAATCACCTTTTACTTTAGTTGTTAAAAGAACTGAAGTTAAAAGGTTCACTTTTAACGTCAGTTGTTTAAAGAACTGATGTTGAAAGTGGCTCACTAGAAAATCAATCACCTTTTACTTCAGTTGTTAAAAGAACTGAAGTTAAAAGGTTCACTTTTAACGTCAGTTGTTTAAAGAACTGACGTTAAAAGTGGCTCACTAGAAAATCAATCACCTTTTACTTCAGTTGTTAAAAGAACTGAAGTTAAAAGGTTCACTTTTAACGTCGGTTGTTTAAAGAACTGACGTTAAAAGTGGCTCACAAAAAAATCAATCACCTTTTACTTCAGTTGTTAAAAGAACTGAAGTTAAAAGTTTCACTTTGAACGTCAGTTGTTTAAAGAACTGACGTTGAAAGTGGCTCACTAGAAAATCAATCACCCTTTACTTCAGTTGTTAAAAGAACTGAAGTTAAAAGGTTCACTTTTAACGTCAGTTGTTTAAAGAACTGACGTTGAAAGTGGCTCACAAAAAAATCAACCACCTTTTACTTCAGTTGTTAAAAGAACTGAAGTTAAAAGGTTCACTTTTAACGTCAGTTGTTTAAAGAACTGACGTTAAAAGTGGCTCACTAGAAAATCAATCACCTTTTACTTCAGTTGTTAAAAGAACTGAAGTTAAAAGGTTCACTTTTAACGTCAGTTGTTTAAAGAACTGACGTTAAAAGTGGCTCACTAGAAAATCAATCACCTTTTACTTCAGTTGTTAAAAGAACTGAAGTTAAAAGGTTCATTTTTAACGTCAGTTGTTTAAAGAACTGACGTTAAAAGTGACTCACTAGAAAATCAATCACCTTTTACATCAGTTGTTAAAAGAACTGAAGTTAAAAGGTTCACTTTTAACGTCAGTTGTTTAAAGAACTGACGTTAAAAGTGGCTCACTAAAAATCAATCACCTTTTACTTCAGTTGTTAAAAGAACTGAAGTTAAAAGGTTCACTTTTAACGTCGGTTGTTTAAAGAACTGACGGAGAAAGTGGCTCACTAAAAAGTCAATCACCCTTTGCTTCAGTTGTTAAAAGAACTGAAGTTAAAAGGTTCACTTTTAACGTCAGTTGTTTAAAGAACTGACGTTAAAAGTGGCTCACTAGAAAATCAATCACCTTTTACTTCAGTTGTTAAAAGAACTGATGTTAAAAGGTTCACTTTTAACGTCAGTTGTTTAAAGAGCTGGCTCACTAGAAAATCAATCACATTTTACTTCAGGTTAAAAGAATGAAATAAAAGGTTCACTTTTAACGTTTGTTGTTTAAAGAACTGACGTTTAAAGTGGCTCACTAGAAAATCAATCACCTTTTACTTCAGTTGTTAAAAGAACTGAAGTTAAAAGGTTCACTTTTAACGTCAGTTGTTTAAAGAACTGACGTTAAAAGTGGCTCACTAAAAAATCAATCACCTTTTACTTCAGTTGTTAAAAGAACTGAAGTTAAAAGGTTCACTTTTAACGTCAGTTGTTTAAAGAACTGACGTTAAAAGTGGCTCACTAGAAAATCAATCACCTTTTACTTCGGTTGTTAAAAGAACTGAAGTTAAAAGGTTCACTTTTAACGTCAGTTGTTTAAAGAACTGACGTTGAAAGTGGCTCACTAGAAAATCAATCATCTTTTACTTCAGTTGTTAAAAGAACTGAAGTTAAAAGGTTCAGTTTTAATGTCAGTTGTTTAAAGAACTGACGTTAAAAGTGGCTCACTAGAAAATCAATCACCTTTTACTTCAGTTGTTAAAAGAACTGAAGTTAAAAGGTTCACTTTTAACGTCAGTTGTTTAAAGAACTGACGTTGAAAGTGGCTCACTAGAAAATCAATCACCTTTTACTTCAGTTGTTAAAAGAACTGAAGTTAAAAGGTTCACTTTTAACGTCAGTTGTTTAAAGAACTGACGTTAAAAGTGGCTCACAAAAAAAATCAATCACCTTTTACTTCAGTTGTTAAAAGAACTGAAGTTAAAAGGTTCACTTTTAACGTCAGTTGTTTAAAGAACTGACGTTAAAAGTGACTCACTAGAAAATCAATCACATTTTACTTCAGTTGTTAAAAGAACTGAAGTTAAAAGGTTCACTTTTAACGTCAGTTGTTTAAAGAACTGACGTTAAAAGTGGCTCACTAGAAAATCAATCACCCTTTACTTCAGTTGTTAAAAGAACTGAAGTTAAAAGGTTCACTTTTAACGTCAGTTGTTTAAAGAACTGACGTTGAAAGTGGCTCACTAGAAAATCAATCACCTTTTACTTCTGTTGTTAAAAGAACTGAAGTTAAAAGGTTCACTTTTAACGTCTGTTGTTTAAAGAACTGACGTTAAAAGTGGCTCACTAGAAAATCAATCACCTTTTACTTCAGTTGTTAAAAGAACTGAAGTTAAAAGGTTCACTTTTAACGTCGGTTGTTTAAAGAACTGACGTTGAAAGTGGCTCACTAAAAAATCAATCACCTTTTACTTCAGTTGTTAAAAGAACTGAAGTTAAAAGGTTCACTTTTAACGTCAGTTGTTTAAAGAACTGACGTTGAAAGTGGCTCACTAGAAAATCAATCACCTTTTACTTCAGTTGTTAAAAGAACTGAAGTTAAAAGGTTCACTTTTAACGGGCTCACTAGAAAATCAATCACCTTTTACTTCAGTTGTTAAAAGAACTGAAGTTTAAAGTTTCACTTTTAACGTCAGTTGTTTAAAGAACTGACGTTAAAAGTGGCTCACTAGAAAATCAATCACCTTTTACTTTAGTTGTTAAAAGAACTGAAGTTAAAAGTTTCACTTTTAACGTCAGTTGTTTAAAGAACTGACGTTGAAAGTGGCTCACTAAAAAATCAATCACCTTTTACTTCAGTTGTTAAAAGAACTGAAGTTAAAAGGCTCACTTTTAACGTCAGTTGTTTAAAGAACTGACGTTGAAAGTGGCTCACTAGAAAATCAATCACCTTTTACTTCAGTTGTTAAAAGAACTGAAGTTAAAAGGTTCACTTTTAACGTCAGTTGTTTAAAGAACTGACGTTGAAAGTGGCTCACTAGAAAATCAATCACCTTTTACTTCAGTTGTTAAAAGAACTGAAGTTAAAAGGTTCACTTTTAACGTCAGTTGTTTAAAGAACTGACGTTAAAAGTGGCTCACTAAAAAATCAATCACCCTTTACTTAAGTTGTTAAAAGAACTGAAGTTAAAAGGTTCACTTTTAATGTCAGTTGTTTAAAGAACTGACGTTGAAAGTGGCTCACTAGAAAATCAATCACCTTTTACTTCAGTTGTTAAAAGAACTGAAGTTAAAAGGTTCACTTTTAACGTCAGTTGTTTAAAGAACTGACGTTGAAAGTGGCTCACTAGAAAATCAATCATTGTTTAAAGAACTGACGTTGAAAGTGGCTCACTAGAAAATCAATCACCTTTTACTTCAGTTGTTAAAAGAACTGAGTTAAAAGGTTCACTTTTAACGTCAGTTGTTTAAAGAACTGACGTTGAAAGTGGCTCACTAGAAAATCAATCACCTTTTACTTCAGTTGTTAAAAGAACTGAAGTTAAAAGTTCACTTTTAACGTCAGTTGTTTAAAGAACTGACGTTAAAAGTGGCTCACTAGAAAATCAATCACCTTTTACTTCAGTTGTTAAAAGAACTGAAGTTAAAAGGTTCACTTTTAACGTCAGTTGTTTAAAGAACTGACGTTGAAAGTGGCTCACTAAAAAATCAATCACCTTTTACTTCAGTTGTTAAAAGAACTGAAGTTAAAAGTTCACTTTTAACGTCAGTTGTTTAAAGAACTGACGTTGAAAGTGGCTCACTAGAAAATCAATCACCTTTTACTTCAGTTGTTAAAAGAACTGAAGTTAAAAGGTTCACTTTTAACGTCAGTTGTTTAAAGAACTGACGTTGAAAGTGGCTCACTAGAAAATCAATCACCCTTTACTTCAGTTTTTAAAAGAACTGAAGTTAAAAGGTTCACTTTTAACGTCAGTTGTTTAAAGAACTGACGTTAAAAGTGGCTCACTAAAAATCAATCACCTTTTACTTCAGTTGTTAAAAGAACTGAAGTTAAAAGGCTCACTTTAACGTCTGTTGTTTAAAGAACTTACGTTGAAAGTGGCTCACTAGAAAATCAATCACCTTTTACTTCAGTTGTTAAAAGAACTGAAGTTAAAAGGTTCACTTTTAACGTCAGTTGTTTAAAGAACTGACGTTAAAAGTGGCTCACTAGAAAATCAATCACCTTTTACTTTAGTTGTTAAAAGAACTGAAGTTAAAAGGTTCACTTTTAATGTCAGTTGTTTAAAGAACTGACATTGAAAGTGACTCACTAAAAAATCAATCACCTTTTACTTCAGTTGTTAAAAGAACTGAAGTTAAAAGGTTCACTTTTAACGTCAGTTGTTTAAAGAACTGACGTTGAAAGTGGCTCACTAGAAAATCAATCACCTTTTACTTCAGTTGTTAAAAGAACTGAAGTTAAAAGGTTCACTTTTAACGTATGTTGTTTAAAGAACTGACGTTAAAAGTGGCTCACTAGAAAATCAATCACCTTTTACTTCAGTTGTTAAAAGAACTGATGTTAAAAGGTTCACTTTTAACGCCAGTTGTTTAAAGAACTGACGTTAAAAGTGGCTCACTAGAAAATCAATCACCTTTTACTTCAGTTGTTAAAAGAACTGAAGTTAAAAGGTTCACTTTTAACGTCAGTTGTTTAAAGAACTGACGTTAAAAGTGGCTCAAAAAAAAATCAATCACCCTTTACTTCAGTTGTTAAAAGAACTGAAGTTAAAAGATTCACTTTTAACGTCAGTTGTTTAAAGAACTGACGTTGAAAGTGGCTCACTAGAAAATCAACCCTCCTTTACTTCAGTTGTTAAAAGAACTGAAGTTAAAAGGTTCACTTTTAACGCCAGTTGTTTAAAGAACTGACGTTAAAAGTGGCTCACTAGAAAATCAATCACCTTTTACTTCAGTTGTTAAAAGAACTGAAGTTAAAAGGTTCACTTTTAACGTCGGTTGTTTAAAGAACTGACGTTGAAAGTGGCTCACTAGAAAATCAATCACCTTTTACTTCAGTTGTTAAAAGAACTGAAGTTAAAAGGTTCACTTTTAACGTCAGTTGTTTAAAGAACTGACGTTAAAAGTGGCTCACTAGAAAATCAATCACCTTTTACTTCAGTTGTTAAAAGAACTGAAGTTAAAAGGTTCACTTTTAACGTCAGTTGTTTAAAGAACTGACGTTAAAAGTGGCTCACTAAAAAATCAATCACCTTTTACTTTAGTTGTTAAAAGAACTGAAGTTAAAAGGTTCACTTTTAACGTTGTTTAAAGAACTGACGTTAAAAGTGGCTCACTAGAAAATCAATCACCTTTTACTTCAGTTGTTAAAAGAACTGAAGTTAAAAGGTTCACTTTTAACGTCAGTTGTTTAAAGAACTGACGTTAAAAGTGGCTCACTAAAAATCAATCACCTTTTACTTCTGTTGTTAAAAGAACTGAAGTTAAAAGGTTCACTTTTAACGTCAGTTGTTTAAAGAACTGACGTTAAAAGTGGCTCACTAGAAAATCAATCACCATTTACTTCAGTTGTTAAAAGACTGGGGTTAAATGGTTCACTTTTAACGTCAGTTGTTTAAAGAACTGACGGTAAAAGTGGCTCACAAAAAAATAATCACCTTTTACATTAGTTGTTAAAATAACTGAAGTTAAAAGGTTCACTTTTAACGTCAGTTGTTTAAAAAACTGACGTTAAAAGTGGCTCACTAGAAAATCAATCACCTTTTACTTCAGTTGTTAAAAGAACTGAAGTTAAAAGTTTCACTTTTAACAACAGTTGTTTAAAGAACTGACGTTGAAAGTGGCTCACTAGAAAATCAATCACCTTTTACTTCAGTTGTTAAAAGAACTGAAGTTAAAAGGTTCACTTTTAACGTCAGTTGTTTAAAGAACTGACGTTGAAAGTGGCTCACTAGAAAATCAATCACCATTTACTTCAGTTGTTAAAAGAACTGAAGTTAAAAGGTTCACTTTTAATAAAGAACGACGTTAAAGGTTTCTCACTAGAAAATCAATCACCTTTTACTTCAGTTGTTTAAAGAACTGAAGTTAAAAGGTTCACTTTTAACGTCAGTTGTTTCAAGAACTGACGTTAAAAGTGGCTCACTAAAAATCAATCACCATTTACTTCAGTTGTTAAAAGAACTGAAGTTAAAAGGTTCACTTTTAACATCAGTTGTTTAAAGAACTGACGTTAAAAGTGACTCACTAGAAAATCAATCACCTTTTACTTTAGTTGTTAAAAGAACTAAATTTAAAAGGTTCACTTTTAACGTCCGCTGTTTAAAGAACTGACGTTGAAAGTGGCTCACTAGAAAATCAATCACCTTTTACTTCAGTTGTTAAAAGAACTGAAGTTAAAGGTTCACTTTTAACGTCAGTTGTTTAAAGAACTGACGTTGAAAGTGACTCACTAGAAAATCAATCACCTTTTACTTCGGTTGTTAAAAGAACTGAAGTTAAAGGTTCACTTTTAACGACCGTTGTTTAAAGAACTGATGTTAAAAGTGACTCACTAGAAAATCAATCACATTTTACTTCAGTTGTTAAAAGAACTAAAGTTAAAAGGTTCACTTTTAACGTCAGTTGTTTAAAGAACTGACGTTAAAAGTGGCTCACTAGAAAATCAATCACCTTTTACTTTAGTTGTTAAAAGAACTGAAGTTAAAAGGTTCACTTTTAACGTCAGTTGTTTAAAGAACTGACGTTAAAAGTGGCTCACTAAAAATCAATCACCTTTTACTTCAGTTGTTAAAAGAACTGAAGTTAAAAGGTTCACTTTTAACGTCTGTTGTTTAAAGAACTGACGTTGAAAGTGGCTCACTAGAAAATCAATCACCTTTTACTTTAGTTGTTAAAAGAACTGAAGTTAAAAGGTTCACTTTTAACGTCAGTTGTTTAAAGAACTGACGTTGAAAGTGGCTCACTAAAAATCAATCACCTTTTACTTCAGTTGTTAAAAGAACTGAAGTTAAAAGGTTCACTTTTAACGTCAGGTTTTTAAAGAACTGACGTTGAAAGTGGCTCACTAGAAAATCAATCACCTTTTACTTCAGTTGTTAAAAGAACTGAAGTTAAAAGGTTCACTTTTAACGTCAGTTGTTTAAAGAACTGACGTTAAAAGTGGCTCACTAGAAAATCAATCACCTTTTACTTCAGTTGTTAAAAGAACTGAAGTTAAAAGGTTCACTTTAACGTCAGTTGTTTAAAGAACTGACGTTGAAAGTGGCTCACTAGAAAATCAATCACCTTTTACTTTAGTTGTTAAAAGAACTGAAGTTAAAAGTTAATTTTTAACGCCGTTGTTTAAAGAACTGACGTTAAAAGTGGCTCACTAAATAGCAATCACCTTTTACTTCGTGTTAAAAGAATGTTAAAAGGTTCACTTTTAACGACAGTTGTTTAAAGAACTGACGTTGAAAGTGGCTCACTAGAAAATCAATCACCTTTTACTTCAGTTGTTAAAAGAACTGAAGTTATAAGGTTCACTTTTAACGTCAGTTGTTTAAAGAACTGACGTTAAAAGTGGCTCACTAGAAATCAATCACCTTTTACTTCAGTTGTTAAAAGAACTGAAGTAATATAGTTCACTTTTATAATCGCTTGTTTAAAGAACTGAGGTTGAAAGTGGATCACTAAAAATCAATAACCTTTACTTCATTGTTAAAAGAACTGAGTTAAAGGTTCACTTTAACGTCGCTTGTTTAAAGAACTGACGTTAAAAGTGGCTCACTAAAAATCAATCACCCTTTACTTTAGTTGTTAAAAGAACTGAAGTTAAAAGGTTCACTTTTAACGTCAGTTGTTTAAAGAACTGACGTTAAAAGTGGCTCACTAAAAAATCAATCACCTTTTACTTTAGTTGTTAAAAGAACTGAAGTTAAAAGGTTCACTTTTAACGTCCGTTGTTTAAAGAACCGACGTTAAAAGTGGCTCACTAGAAAATCAATCACCTTTTACTTCAGTTGTTAAAAGAACTGAAGTTAAAAGGTTCACTTTTAACGTCAGTTGTTTAAAGAACTGACGTTAAAAGTGGCTCACTAAAAATCAATCACCTTTTACTTCAGTTGTTAAAAGAACTGAAGTTAAAGGTTCACTTTTAACGTCAGTTGTTTAAAGAACTATCGTTAAAAGTGACTCACTGAAAAATCAATCACCTTTTACTTTAGTTGTTAAAAGAACTGAAGTTAAAAGGTTCACTGACGTTAAAAGTGGCTCACTAGAAAATCTGTCACCTTTTACGTCAGTTGTTAAAAGAACTTAGGTTAAAAGTTTCACTTTTAACGACATATGTTTAAAGAACTGACGTTAAAAGTGGCTCACTTGAAAATCAATCACTTTTTACTTCTTGTTAAAAGAATCAGGTTAAAGGTTACTTTAACGCTTGTTAAAAGAACTGAAAAATAATAAAGTTTAAAGTTTTAACGTCAGTTGTTTAAAGAACTGAAGTTGAAAGTGGCTCACTAGAAAATCAATCACCTTTTACTTCAGTTGTTAAAAGAACTGAAGTTAAAAGGTTCACTTTTAACATCTGTTGTTTAAAGAACTGACGTTAAAAGTGGCTCACTAGAAAATCAATCACCTTTTACTTCAGTTGTTAAAAGAACTGATGTTTAAAGTTTCACCTTTTACGTCGGTTGTTAAAAGAACTGATGTTGAAAGTGGCTCACTAGAAAATCAATCACCTTTTACTTCAGTTGTTAAAAGAACTGAAGTTAAAGGGTTCACTTTTAACGAAAGTTGTTTAATGAACTGACTTTAAAAGTGGCTCACTAAAAATCAATCACCAAATACATCAGTTGTAAAAATAACTCAAGATCAAAGGATCACTTTTAACGTCGGTAGTTTAAAGAAATGACGTAAAAAGTGGCTCACTATAAATCAATCACCTTTTACTTCAGTTGTTAAAAGAACTGGTTAAAGGTTCACTTTTAACGCCGCTTGTTTAAAGAACTGACGTTGAAAGTGGCTCACTAAAAATCAATCACCTTACTTGTTAAAAGAAGTTAAAGGTTCACTTTTAACGCCGCTTGTTTAAAGAACTGACGTTAAAAGTGGCTCACTAGAAAATCAATCACCTTTACTTATTGTTAAAAGAACTGAGTTAAAGGTTCACTTTTAACGTCGGTTTTTAAAGAACTGACGTTAAAGCGGCTCACTAAAAAATCAATCACCTATTACTTTAGTTGTTAAAAGAACTGACGTTAAAAGGTTCACTTTAACGTCAGTTGTTTAAAGAACTGACGTTAAAAGTGGCTCACTAAAAAATCAAACACCCTTTACTTCAGTTGTTAAAAGAACTGAAGTTAAAGGTTCACTTTAACGTCCGTTGTTTAAAGAACTGACGTTAAAAGTGGCTCACTAAAAAATCAATCACCCTTTACTTCAGTAGTTAAAAGAAGTTAAAGTTCACTTTTAACGCCGTTGTTTAAAGAACTGACGTTAAAAGTGGCTCAATGTTAAATCAATCACCTTTTACTTCAGTTGTTAAAAGAACTGAAGTTAAAGGTTCACTTTTAAGTTGTTAAAAAACTTACTTATAAAAGAATAGTAAAATTCACACGCCGTTGTTTAAAGAACTGAAAAAGTGGCTCACTAAAAATCAATCACCTTTTACTTAGTTGTTAAAAGAACTGAAGTTAAAGGTTCACTTTAACGCCGTTGTTTAAAGAACTGACGTTGAAAGTGGCTCACTTAAAAATCAACCAACCTTTTCTTCAGTTGTTAAAACAACTGAGTTAAAAGGTTCACTTTTAACGTCAGTTGTTTAAATAACTGACGTTAAAAGTGGCTCACTAAAAATCAATCACATTTTACTTCAGTTGTTAAAAGAACTGAAGTTAAAAGGTTCACTTTGAACGTCAATTGTTTAAAGAACTGACGTTAAAAGTGGCTCACTAAAAATCAATCACCTTTTACTTCAGTTGTTAAAAGAACTGAAGTTAAAAGTTCACTTTAACGTCAGTTGTTTAAAGAACTGACGTTAAAAGTGGCTCACTAGAAAATCAATCACCTTTTACTTTAGTTGTTAAAAGAACTGAAGTTAAAAGGTTCACTTTTAACGTCGGTTGTTTAAAGAACTGACGTTAAAAGTGGCTCACTAAAAATCAATCACCTTTTACTTCAGTTGTTAAAAGAACTGAAGTTAAAAGGTTCACTTTTAACGTCAGTTGTTTAAAGAACTGACGTTAAAAGTGGCTCACTAAAAAATCAATCACCTTTTACTTTAGTTGTTAAAAGAACTGAAGTTAAAAGGTTCACTTTTAACGTCAGTTGTTTAAAGAACTGACGTTAAAAGTGGCTCACTAGAAAATCAATCACCTTTTACTTCAGTTGTTAAAAGAACTGAAGTTAAAAGGTTCACTTTTAACGTCAGTTGTTTAAAGAACTGACGTTAAAAGTGGCTCACTAAAAAATCAATCACCTTTTACTTTAGTTGTTAAAAGAACTGAAGTTAAAAGGTTCACTTTAACGTCAGTTGTTTAAAGAACTGACGTTAAAAGTGGCTCACTAAAAATCAATCACCTTTTACTTCAGTTGTTAAAAGAACTGAAGTTAAAAGGTTCACTTTTAACGTCAGTTGTTTAAAGAACTGACGTTAAAAGTGGCTCACTAAAAATCAATCACCTTTTACTTCAGTTGTTAAAAGAACTGAAGTTAAAGGTTCACTTTTAACGCCAGTTGTTTAAAGAACTGACGTTAAAAGTGGCTCACTAAAAAATCAATCACCTTTTACTTCAGTTGTTAAAAGAACTGAAGTTAAAAGCTTCAGTTTTAACGTCACTTTTTTAAACAACTGACGTTAAAGTGGCTCACTAGAAAATCAATCACCTTTTACTTCAGTTGTTAAAAGAACTGAAGTTAAAAGGTTCACTTTTAACGTCAGTTGTTTAAAGAACTGACGTTAAAAGTGGCTCACTAAAAATCAATCACCTTTTACTTGTGTTAAAAGAATGAGAAAAGTTAAAGGTTCACTTTTTACGTCAGTGTTTAAAGAACTGACGTTAAAAGTGGCTCACTAGAAAATCAATCACCTTTTACTTCAGTTGTTAAAAGAACTGAAGTTAAAAGGTTCACTTTTAACGTCAGTTGTTTAAAGAACTGACGTTAAAAGTGGCTCACTAGAAAATCAATCACCTTTTACTTCAGTTGTTAAAAGAACTGAAGTTAAAAGGTTCACTTTAACGTCAGTTGTTTAAAGAACTGACGTTAAAAGTGGCTCACTAAAAAATCAATCACCTTTTACTTCAGTTGTTAAAAGAACTGAAGTTAAAAGGTTCACTTTTAACGTCAGTTGTTTAAAGAACTGACGTTAAAAGTGGCTCACTAAAAATCAATCACCTTTTACTTCAGTTGTTAAAAGAACTGAAGTTAAAAGGTTCACTTTTAACGTCAGTTGTTTAAAGAACTGACGTTAAAAGTGGCTCACTAAAAATCAATCACCTTTTACTTTAGTTGTTAAAAGAACTGAAGTTAAAAGGTTCACTTTTAACGTCAGTTGTTTAAAGAACTGACGTTAAAAGTGGCTCACTAAAAAATCAATCACCTTTTACTTCAGTTGTTAAAAGAACTGAAGTTAAAGGTTCACTTTAACGTCCGTTGTTTAAAGAACTGACGTTAAAAGTGGCTCACTAAAAAATCAATCACCCTTTACTTCAGTAGTTAAAAGGAGTTAAAGGTTCACTTTAACGCCATTTTTTAAAGAACTGACGTTAAAAGTGGCTCACTAAAAATCAATCACCTTTTACTTCAGTTGTTAAAAGAACTGAAGTTTAAAGGTTCACTTTAACGTCAGTTGTTTAAAGAACTGACGTTAAAAGTGGCTCACTAAAAAATCAATCACCCTTTACTTCAGTTGTTAAAAGAACTGACGTTAAAAGTGGCTCACTAGAAAATCAATCACCTTTTACTTCAGTTGTTAAAAGAACTGAAGTTAAAAGGTTCACTTTAACGCCAGTTGTTTAAAGAACTGACGTTAAAAGTGGCTCACTAAAAAATCAATCACCCTTTACTTCAGTTGTTAAAAGAACTGAAGTTAAAAGGTTCACTTTTAACGTCAGTTGTTTAAAGAACTGACGTTAAAAGTGGCTCACTAGAAAATCAATCACCTTTTACTTCAGTTGTTAAAAGAACTGAAGTTAAAAGTTGTTTAAAGAACTGACGTTAAAAGTGGCTCACTAAAAATCAATCACCTTTTACTTCAGTTGTTAAAAGAACTGAAGTTAAAAGGTTCACCTTTAACGTCGGTTGTTTAAAGAACTGACGTTAAAAGTGGCTCACTAAAAATCAATCACCTTTTACTTCAGTTGTTAAAAGAACTGAAGTTAAAGGTTCACTTTTAACGTCAGTTGTTTAAAGAACTGACGTTAAAAGTGGCTCACTAGAAAATCAATCACCTTTTACTTCAGTTGTTAAAAGAACTGAAGTTAAAAGGTTCACTTTTAACGTCAGTTGTTTAAAGAACTGACGTTAAAAGTGGCTCACTAGAAAATCAATCACCTTTTACTTTAGTTGTTAAAAGAACTGAAGTTAAAAAGATAATTCTGTAAAGAATTAAAGGATCACTTTTAACGACCGTTGTTTAAAGAACTGACGTTAAAAGTGGCTCACTAGAAAATCAATCACCTTTTACTTCAGTTGTTAAAAGAAAAGTTAAAGGTTCACTTTTAAAACTTGTTTAAAGAACTGACGTTTAAAGTAATGGCTCACTAAAAATCAATCACCTTTTACTTTAGTTGATAAAAGAACTGAAGTTAAAGGTTCACTTTTAACGACAGTTGTTTAAAGAACTGACGTTAATTGTGGCTCACTAGAAAATCAATCACCTTTTACTTCAGTTGTTAAAAGAACTGAAGTTAAAGGTTCACTTTTAACGTCGGTTGTTTACAGAACTAACCTTAAAAGTGGCTAACAAAAAAATAATCACCTTTTACTTCAGTTGTTAAAAGAACTGAAGTTAAAAGGTTCACTTTTAACGTTAGTTGTTTAAAGAACTGACGTTAAAAGTGGCTCACTAAAAATCAATCACCTTTTACTTCAGTTGTTAAAAGAACTGAAGTTAAAAGGTTCACTTTTAACTCAGTTGTTTAAAGAACTGACGTTAAAAGTGGCTCACTAAAAATCAATCACCTTTTACTTTAGTTGTTAAAAGAACTGAAGTTAAAAGGTTCACTTTTAACGTCAGTTGTTTAAAGAACTGACGTTAAAAGTGGCTCACTAGAAAATCAATCACCTTTTACTTCAGTTGTTAAAAGAACTGAAGTTAAAAGGTTCACTTTAACGTCAGTTGTTTAAAGAGCTGACGTTAAAAGTGGCTCACTAGAAAATCAATCACCTTTTACTTCAGTTGTTAAAAGAACTGAGGTTAAAAGGTTCACTTTAACGTCAGTTGTTTAAAGAACTGACGTTAAAAGTGGCTCACTAAAAAATCAATCACCCTTTACTCTAGTTGTTAAAAGAACTGAGGTTAAAACGTTCACTTTTAACGTCAGTTGTTTAAAGAACTGTTAAAGTGGCTCACTAAAAATCAATCACCTTTTACTTCAGTTGTTAAACGAACTGAAGTTAAAAGGTTCACTTTAACGTCGGTTGTTTAAAGAACTGACGTTAAAAGTGGCTCACTAAAAAATCAATCACCTTTTACTTCAGTTGTTAAAAGAACTGAAGTTAAAAGGTTCACTTTAACGTCGGTTGTTTAAAGAACTGACGTTAGAAGTGGTCACTAAAAATCAATCACCTTTTACTTCAGTTGTTAAAAGAACTGAAGTTAAAGGTTCACTTTAACGTCGAGTGTTAAAAGAACTGAAGTTAAGGCTCTCTAAAAAATCAATCACCTTTTACTTTAGTTGTTAAAAGAACTGAAGTTAAAGGTTCACTTAACGTCGTTGTTTAAAGAACTGACGTTTAAAGTGGCTCACTAAAATATCAAGAACACTTTACTTCAGTTGTAAAAAGAACTGAAGTTAAAAGGTTCACTTTTAACGTCAGTTGTTTAAAGAACTTACGTTAAAAGTGGCTCACTAGAAAATCATTCACCCTTTACTTCAGTTGTTAAAAGAACTGAAGTTAAAAAGGTTCACTTTTAACGTCAGTTGTCTAAAGAACTGACGTTGAAAGTGGCTCACTAAAAATCATTCACCTTTTACTTCAGTTGTTAAAAGAACTGAAGATAAAATGTTCACTTAAAAGTGGCTCACTAAAAATCAATCACCTTTTACTTCAGTTGTTAAAAGAACTGAAGTTAATTTAAAGAACTGACGTTAAAAGTGGCTCACTAGAAAATCAATCACCTTTTACTTCAGTTGTTAAAAGAACTGAAGTTAAAAGGTTCACTTTTAACGTCCGTTGTTTAAAGAACTGACGTTGAAAGTGGCTCACTAGAAAATCAATCACCTTTTACTTCAGTTGTTAAAAGAACTGAAGTTAAAGGTTCACTTTTAACGTCAGTTGTTTAAAGAACTGACGTTAAAAGTGGCTCACTAGAAAATCAATCACCTTTTACTTCAGTTGTTAAAAGAACTGAAGTTAAAGGTTTCACTTTTAACGCCGGTTTAAAGAACTCGTTAAAAATTAATCACCTTTACTTCAGTTGTTAAAAGAACTGAAGTTAAAAGGTTCACTTTTGTTTAAAGAACTGACGTTAAAAGTGGCTCACTAGAAAATCAATCACCTTTTACTTCAGTTGTTAAAAGAACTGAAGTTAAAAGGTTCACTTTTAACGTCAGTTGTTTAAAGAACTGACGTTAAAAGTGGCTCACTAAAAATCAATCACCTTTTACTTTAGTTGTTAAAAGAACTGAAGTTAAAAGGTTCACTTTTAACGTCAGTTGTTTAAAGAACTGACGTTAAAAGTGGCTCACTAAAAATCAATCACCTTTTACTTCAGTTGTTAAAAGAACTGAAGTTAAAAGGTTCACTTTTAACGTCGGTTGTTTAAAGAACTGACGTTAAAAGTGGCTCACTAAAAATCAATCACCTTTTACTTCAGTTGTTAAAAGAACTGAAGTTAAAAGGTTCACTTTACCGTCGGCTGTTTAAAGAACTGACGTTAAAAGTGGCTCACAAAAAAATCAATCACCTTTTACTTCAGTGGTTAAAAGAACTGAAGTTATGTTTAAAGAACTGACGTTAAAAGTGGCTCACAAAAAAATCAATCACCTTTTACATCAGTTGTTAAAAGAACTGAAGTTAATTTAAAGAACTGACGTTAAAAGTGGCTCACTAAAAAATCAATCACCCTTTACTTCAGTTGTTAAAAGAACTGAAGTTAAAAGGTTCACTTTAACGTCTGTTGTTTAAAGAACTGACGTTAAAAGTGGCTCACTAGAAAATCAATCACCTTTTACTTCAGTTGTTAAAAGAACTGAAGTTAATAGGTTCACTTTTAACGTCAGTTGTTTAAAGAACTGACGTTAAAAGTGGCTAACTAGAAAATCAATCACCTTTTACTTCAGTTGTTAAAAGAACTGAAGATAAAGGATCACTTTTAACGTCGGTAGTTTAAAGAACTGACGTTAAAGTGGCTCACTAAAATCAATCACCTTTTACTTCAGTTGTTAAAAGAACTGAAGTTAAAGGTTCACTTTAACGCCGGTTGTTCAAAGAACTGACGTTAAAAGTGGCTCACTAAAAATCAATCACCTTTTACTTCAGTTGTTAAAAGAACTGAAGTTAAAGGTTCACTTTTAACGCCAGTTGTTTAAAGAACTGACGTTAAAAGTGGCTCACTAGAAAATCAATCACCTTTTACTTCAGTTGTTAAAAGAACTGAAGTTAAAAGGTTCACTTTAACGTCGGTTGTTTAAAGAACTGACGTTAAAAGTGGCTCACTAGAAAATCAATCACCTTTTACTTCAGTTGTTAAAAGAACTGATGTAAAAAGGTTCACTTTCAACGTCGGTTGTTTAAAGAACTGACGTTAAAAGTTGCTCACTAAAAATCAATCACCTTTTACTTGATTTGTTAAAAGAACTGAAGTTAAAAGGTTCACTTTAAATGTCTGTTGTTTAAAGAACTGACGTTAAAAGTGGCTCACTAAAAATCAATCACCTTTTACTTCAGTTGTTAAAAGAACTGAAGTTAAAAAGTTAACTTTAAACGTCAGTTGTTTAAAGAACTGACGTTAAAAGTGGCTCACAAAAAAATCAATCACCTTTTACTTCAGTTGTTAAAAGAACTGAAGTTAAAAGGTTCACTTATAACATCGGTTGTTTAAAGAACTGACGTTAAAAGTGGCTCACTAAAAAATCAATCACCTTTTACTTCAGTTGTTAAAAGAACTGAAGTTAAAAGGTTCACTTTTAACGTCAGTTGTTTAAAGAATTGACGTTAAAAGTGGCTCACTAAAAATCAATCACCTTTTACTTTAGTTGTTAAAAGAACTGAAGTTTAAAGGTTCGCTTTTAACGTCAATTGTTTAAACAACTGACGTTAAAAGTGGCAAACTAAAAAATCAATCACCCTTTACTTCAGTTGTTAAAAGAACTGAAGTTAAAAGGTTCACTTTAACGTCATTTGTTTAAAGAACTGATGTTTAATGTAGCTCACTAAAAAATCAATCACCCTTTACTTCAGTTGTTTAAAGAACTGAAGTTAAAAGGTTCACTTTTAACGTCAGTTGTTTAAAGAACTGACGTTAAAAGTGGCTCACTGGAAAATCACTCACCTTTACTTCAGTTGTTAAAAGACTGTTAAAGGTTCACTTACGCCGTTGTTTAAAGAAGACGTTAAAGTGGCTCACTAAAAATCAATCACCTTTACTTCAGTTGTTAAAGGAAGTTAAAGGTTCACTTACGTCGGTTGTTTAAAGAACTGTCGTTAAAAGTTGCTCACTAATAAATCAATCAGCCATTACTTCAGTTGGTAATAGAACTGAAGTTAAAGGTTCACTTTAACGTCGTTGTTTAAAGAACTGACGGTGAAAGTGGCTCACTAAAAATCAATCACCTTTACTTCAGTTGTTAAAGAACTGAAGTTAAAGGTTCACTTACGTCTGTTGTTTAAAGAACTGACGTTAAAAGTGGCTCACTAAATATCAATCACCTTTTACTTCAGTTGTTAAAAGAACTGAGTTTAAATGTTTCACTTTTAACGTCAGTTCTTTAAAGAACTGACGTTAAAAGTGGCTCAGTAAAAATCAATCACCTTTTACTTCAGTTGTTAAAAGAACTGAAGATAAAAGGTTCACTTTTTAAAATGACTCACTAAAAAATCAATCACCCTTTACTTCAGTTGTTAAAAGGTTCACTTTTAACGTCAGTTGTTTAAAGAACTGACGTTAAAAGTGGCTCACAAAAAAATCAATCACCTTTTACTTCAGTTGTTTAAAGAACTGACGTTAAAAGTGGCTCACTAAAAATCAATCACCTTTTACTTCAGTTGTTAAAAGAACTGAAGTTAAAAGGTTCACTTTTAACGTCAGTTGTTTAAAGAACTGACGTTAAAAGTGGCTCACTAAAAATCAATCACCTTTTACTTCAGTTGTTAAAAGAACTGAAGTTAAAAGTTCACTTTTAACATCGTTGTTTAAAGAACTGACGTTAAAAGTGGCTCACTAAAAATCAATCACCTTTTACTTCAGTTGTTAAAAGAACTGAGGTTAAAAGGTTCACTTTTAACGTCAGTTCTTTAAAGAACTGACGTTAAAAGTGGCTCACTAGAAAATCAATCACCTTTTACTTCAGTTGTTAAAAGAACTGATGTTAAAAGGTTCACTTTTAACGTCAGTTGTTTAATGAACTGACGTTGAAAGTGGCTCCAAAAAAAATCAATCACCTTTTACTTTAGTTGTTAAAAGAACTGAAGTTAAAAGTTCCCTTTAACGTCAGTTGTTTAAAGAACTGCGTTAAGTGGCTCACTAAAAAATCACTCACCTTTTACTTCTGTTGTTAAAAGAACTGATGTTTTAAGGTTCACTTTTTACGTCAATTGTTTAATGAACTGACGTTTAAAGTGGCTCACTTTAAATCTATCAGCTTTTACTTCAGTTTTTAAAAGAACTGAAGTTAAAGGTTCACTTTCGTCGTTGTTTAAAGAACTGACGTTAAAGTGGCTCACTAAAAATCAATCACCTTTTACTTCATTGTTAAAAGACTGAAGTTAAAGGTTCACTTACGTCGGTTGTTTAAAGAACTGCGTTAAAGTGGCTCACTAAAAATCAATCACCTTTTACTTCATTGTTAAAAGAACTGAAGTTAAAGGTTCACTTAGCGTTTGTTTAAAGAACTGCGTTCAAAGTGGCTCACTAAAAATCAATCACCTTTTACTTCAGTTGTTAAAAGAACTGAAGTTAAAAGGTTCACTTTGATCGTTAGTTGTTTAAAGAACTTACGTTTAAAGTGGCTGACTAGAAAATCAATCACCTTTTACTTCAGTTGTAAAAAGAACAGTTGTTTAAAGAACTGACGTTAAAAGTGGCTCACTAAAAAATCAATCACCCTTTACTTCTGTTGTTAAAAGAACTGAAGTTAAAAGGTTCACTTTAAACGTCGGTTGTTTAAAGAACTGACGTTGAAAGTGGCTCACTAAAAAATCAATCACCCTTACTTCAGTTGTTAAAAGAACTGAAGTTAAAGGTTCACTTTACGTCGTTGTTTAAAGAACTGACGTTAAAAGTGGCTCACTAAAAATCAATCACCTTTACTTTGTTAAAAGAACTGAAGTTAAAAGGTTCACTTTAACGCCATTGTTTAAAAAGGTTAAAGTGGCTCATAAATCAATCACCTTGTACTTCAGTTGTTAAAAGAACTGAAGTTAAATGTTCACTTTTTTCGTCAGTTGTTTAAAGAACTGACGTTAAAAGTGGCTCACTAAAAATCAATCACGTTTTACCTCAGTTGTTAAAAGACTGAAGGTAAAAGTTCACTTTAACGTCGTTGTTTAAGAACTGACGTTAAAAGTGGCTCACGAAAAAATCAATAACCTTATACTTCATTGTTAAAAGAACTGAAGTTAAAGGTTCACTTTACGTCGGTTGTTTAAAGAACGACGTTAAAAGTGGCTCACTAAAAATCAATCACCTTTTACTTCAGTTGTTAAAAATGAAGTTAAAGGTTCACTTGCGTTGTTTAAAGAACTGACGTTAAAAGTGGCTCACTAAAAATCAATCACGTTTTACCTCAGTTGTTAAAAGACTGAAGTTAAAAGGTTCACTTTTTTAAAACGGGTTAAAGTGTCCTAAACAATCCCTGTTTAAAGAATTACGTTAAGTCTCATAAATCAATCACCTTTTACTTATTGTTAAAGAACTGAAGTTAAAGGTTCACTTTAACGTCGTGTTTAAAGAACTGACGTTAAAGTGGCTCACTAGAAAATCAATCACCTTTTACTTCAGTTGTTAAAAGAACAGAAGTTATAAGGTTCGAGTTTATCGTAAGTTGTTTAAAGAACTGACGTTAAAAGTGTCTCACTAAAAATGAATCACCTTTTACTTCAGTTGTTAAAGAACTGAAGTTAAAGGTTCACTTTAACGTCGTTGTTTAAAGAACTGACGTTAAAAGTGGCTCACTAAAAATCAATCACCTTTACTTCAGTTGTTAAAAGAACTGAAGTTAAAGTTCACTTTAACGCGTTGTTTAAAGAACTGACGTTAAAAGTGGCTCACTAAAAAATCAATCACCTTTTACTTCAGTTGTTAAAGAACTGAAGTTAAAGGTTCACTTTAACGTCGTTGTTTAAAGAACTGCGTTAAAAGTGGCTCACTAAAAATCAATCACCTTTACTTTATTGTTAAAAGAGGTTCACTTTAACGTCGTTGTTTAAAGAACTGACGTTAAAAGTGGCTCACTAAAAATCAATCACCTTTTACTTGATTGTTAAAAGAACTGAAGTTAATAGGTTCACTTAACGTCAGTTGTTTAGAGAACTGACGTTAAAAGTGGCTCACTAAAAAATCAATGACCTTTACTTCATTGTTAAAAGAACTGAAGTTAAAGGTTCACTTACGCCGATTGTTTAAGAACTAACGTTTAAAGTGGCTCACTAGAAAATCAATCACCTTTTACTTCAGTTGTTAATAGAACTGAAGTTAAAATGTTCACTTTTAATGTCAGTTGTTTATAGAACTGACGTTAAAAGTGGCTCACTAGAAAATCAATCACCTTTTACTTCAGTTGTTAAAAGAACTGAAGTTAAAGGTTCACTTAACGTCGGTTGTTTAAAGAACTGACGTTAAAAGTGGCTCACTAAAAATCAATCACCTTTTACTTCATTGTTAAAAGAACTGAAGTTAAAGGTTCACTTACGCGTTTGTTTAAAGAACGGCGTTAAAAGTGGCTCACTAAAAATCAATCACCTTTTACTTATTGTTAAAAGTTAAATTCTTCGCAGTTGTTTAAAGAACTGGTTTGGCTCACTAAAAATCAATCACCTTTTACTTCAGTTGTTAAAAGAACTGAAGTTAAAAGGTTCACTTTTAACGTCAGTTGTTTAAAGAACTGACGTTAAAGTGGCTCACTAAAAATCAATCACCTTTTACTTCAGTTGTTTAAAGAACTGAAGTTAAAAGGTTCACTTTTAACGTTAGTTGTTTAAAGAACTGACGTTAAAGTGGCTCACTAAAAATCAATCACCTTTTACTTAAGTTGTTAAAAGAAGTTAAAGTTCACTTACGTCTGTTTAAAGAACTGACGTTAAAGTGGCTCACTAAAAATCAATCACCTTTTACTTCAGTTGTAAAAAGAACAGAGGTTAAATGGTTCACTTTAACGTCGTTGTTTAAAGAACTGCCGTTAAAAGTGGCTCACTAAAAATCAATCACCTTTTACTTAGTTGTTAAAAGAACTGAAGTTAAAAGGTTCACATATTACGTCAGTTGTTTAAAGAACTGACGTTAAAAGTGGCTCACTAAAAATCAATCACCTTTACTTTTGTTAAACTGAGTTAAAGGTTCACTTACGTCAGTTGTTTAAAGAACTGACGTTAAAAGTGGCTCACAAAAAAATCAATCACCTTTTACTCCAGTTGTTAAAAGAACTGAAGTTAAAAGGTTCACTTTTGATGTCAGTTGTTTAAAGAACTGACGTTAAAAGTGGCTCACTAAAAATCAATCACCTTTTACTTCAGTTGTTAAAAGAACTGAAGTTAAAAGGTTCACTTTTATCGTCAGTTGTTTAAATAACTGACGTTAAAAGTGGCTCACTAAAAATCAATCACCTTTTACTTCAGTTGTTCAAAGACTGAAGTGAAAAGGTTCACTTTACGTCGTTGTTTAAGACTGCGTTAAAGTGGCTCACTAAAAATCAATCACCTTTTACTTATTGTTAAAGAACTGAAGTTAAAGGTTCACTTCGGTTGTTTAAAGAACTGAGGTTTAAAGTGGCTCACTAAAAATCAATCACCTTTTACTTCAGTTGTTAAAGTACTGAAGTTAAAGGTTCACTTTCGCGTTGTTTAAGAACTGACGTTAAAGTGGCTCACTAAAAATCAATCACCTTTTACTTCAGTTGTTAAAACAACTGAAGTTTAAAGGTTGTGCTTTAACGACAGTTGTTTCAAGAACTGACGTTAAAAGTGGCACACTCAAAATCAATCACCTTTACTTGAGTTGTTAAAAGAAGGTTAAAAGAAGTTAAATAACACGTAAAGAACAACGTTGTTTAAAAAGACTAAAAGTGGCTCACTAAAAATCAATCACCTTTTACTTCAGTTGTTAAAAGAACTGAAGTTAAAGGTTCACTTTAACGTCATTGTTTAAAGAACTGACGTTAAAGTGGCTCAATAAAAATCAATCACATTTACTTCAGTGGTTAAAAGACTGAAGTTAAAGGTTCACTTAACGTCGATTGTTTAAAGAACTGACGTTAAAAGTGGCTCACTAAAAATCAATCACCTTTTACTTGATTGTTAAAAGAACTGATGTTTAAAGGTTCACTTTTTACGTCAGTTGTTTAAATAACTGACGTTAAAAGTGGCACACAAAAAAATCAATCACCTTTTACTTCAGTTGTTAAAAGAACTGAAGTTAAAAGATTCACTTTTAACGTCAGTTGTTTAAAGAACTGACGTTAAAAGTGGCTCACTAAAAATCAATCACGTTTTACCTCAGTTGTTAAAAGACTGAAGTTAAAAGGTTCACTTTTGACGTCAGTTGTTGAAAGAACTGACGTTAAAAGTGGCATACAAAAAAATCAATCACCTTTTACTTCAGTTGTTAAAAGAACTGAAGTTAAAAGGTTCGCTTTTAACGTCAGTTGTTTAAAGAACTGACGTTAAAAGTGGCTCACAAAAAAATCAATCACCTTTTACTTAAGGTGTTAAAAGTACTGAAGTTAAAAGGTTAAGTTTTAACGTCGGTTGTTTAAAGAACTGACGTTAAAGTGGCTCACTAAAAAATCAATCACCTTTTACTTAGTGTTAAAAGAACTTTAGTTATCAGGTTCACTTTTAACGTCTGTTGTTTAAAGAACTGACGTTAAAAGTGGCTCACTAAAAATCAATCACCTTTTACTTCAGTTGTTAAAAGAACTGAAGTTAAAAGGTTCACTTTTAACGTCAGTTGTTTAAAGAACTGACGTTAAAAGTGGCTCACTAAAAATCAATCACCTTTTACTTCAGTTGTTAAAAGAACTGAAGTTAAAAGGTTCACTTAACGTCGGTTGTTTAAAGAACTGACGTTAAAGTGGCTCACTAAAAATCAATCACCTTTACTTCAGTTATAAAGACGAAGTTAAAGGTTCACTTTACGTCGTTGTTTAAAGAACTGACGTTAAAAGTGGCTCACTAAAAATCAATCACCTTTACTTCAGTTGTTAAAAGAACTGAAGTTAAAGTTCACTTTCGTCGTTGTTTAAAGACCTGTCGTTAAAAGTGGCTCCCTAAAATATCCTTCACCTTTTACTTTATTGTTAAAAGCGAAGTTAAAGGTTCACTTTCGTCGTTGTTTAAAGAACTGAAGATAAAGTGGCTCACTAAAAAATCAATCACCTTTACTTCAGTTGTTAAAAGAACTGAAGTTAAAGGTTCACTTAACGTCGTTGTTTAAAGAACTGACGTTAAAAGTGGCTCACTAAAAAATCAATCACCTTTACATAAGTTGTTAAAAGAACTGAAGTTAAAGGTTCACTTTCGTCGATTGTTTAAAGACTGCGTTAAAGTGGCTCACTAAAAATCAATCACCTTTTACTTCAGTTGTTAAAAGAACCTAAGTTAAAAGTTTCACTTTTAACGTCAGTTGTTTAAAGAACTGACGTTAAAAGTGGCTCACTAAAAAATCAATCACCCTTTACTTCAATTGTAAAAAGAAATGAAGTTAAAAGTTGTTTAAAGAACTGACGTTAAAAGTGGCTCACTAGAAAATCAATCACCTTTTACTTCAGTTGTTAAAAGAACTGAAGTTACAGTTGTTTAAAGAAGTGACGTTAAAAGTGGCTCACTAAAAAATCAATCACCTTTTACTTCAGTTGTTAAAAGAACTGAAGTTAAAAGGTTCACTTCGCGTGTTTAAAGAACTCACGTTAAAAGTGGCTCACAAAAAATCAATCACCTTTTACTTCAGTTAATAAAAGAACAGTTAAAGGTTCAATTTAACGTCAGTTGTTTAAAGAACTGACGTTAAAAGTGGCTCACTGAAAAACAATCACCTTTTACTAAATTGTTAAAAGAACTGAAGTAAAAAGGTTCACTTTAATGTCAGTTGTTTAAAGAACTGACGTTAAAAGTGGCTCACTAAAAATCAATCACCTTTTACTTCAGTTGTTAAAAGAACTGAAGTTAAAAGGTTCACTTTAACGTCAGTTGTTTAAAGAACTGACGTTAAAAGTGGCTCACTAAAAAATCAATCAACTTTTACTTCAGTTGTTAAAGGAACTGAAGTTAAAGAACTGACGTTAATAGTGGCTCACTAAAAATCAATCACCTTTTACTTCAGTTGTTAAAAGAACTGAAGTTAAAAGGTTCAGTTTTAAAGTCAGTTGTTTAAAGAACTGAAGTTAAAAGTGGCTCACTAGAAAATCATTCACCTTTTACTTTAGTTGTTAAAAGAACTGAAGTTAAAAGGTTCACTTTTAACGTCAGTTGTTTAAAGAGCTCACTAAAAATCAATCACCTTTTACTTCAGTTGTTTAAAGAACTGAAGTTAAAAGGTTCACTTTTAACGTCTGTTGTTTAAAGAACTGACGTTAAAAGTGGCTCACTAAAAATCAATCACCTTTTACTTCAGTTGTTAAAAGAACTGAAGTTCACTTCGTCGGTTGTTTAAAGAACTGACGTTAAAGTGGCTCACTAAAAATCAATCACCTTTTACTTATTGTTAAAAGAATGAAGTTAAAGGTTCACTTCGTCGTGTTTAAAGAACTGACGTTAAAAGTGGCTCACTAAAAAATCATTCACCATTTACTTCTTTGTTAAAAGAACTGAAGTTAAAGGTTCACTTCGTCAGTTGTTTAAAGCTGCGTTAAAAGTGGCTCACTAAAAATCAATCACCTTTACTTCAGTTGTTAAAAGACTGAAGTTAAAAGGTTCACTTTTAACGTCAGTTGTTTAAAGAACTGACGTTAAAAGTGGCTCACAAAAACATCAATCACCGTTTACTTCAGTTGTTAAAAGAACTGAAGTAAAAAGGTTCACTTTAATGTCAGTTGTTTAAAGAACTGACGTTGAAAGTGGCTCACTAAAAATCAATCACCTTTTACTTCAGTTGTTAAAAGAACTGAAGTTAAAAGGTTCACTTTAACGTCAGTTGTTTAAAGAACTGACGTTAAAAGTGGCTCACAAAACAATCAATCACCTTTTACTTCAGTTGTTAAAAGAACTGAAGTTAAAAGGTTAACATTTAACGTCAGTTGTTTAAAGAACTGACGTTAAAAGTGTCTCACTAAAAATGAATCACCTTTTACTTCAATTGTTAAAAGAACTGAAGTTAAAGGTTCACTTTTAACGTCAGTTTTTTAAAGAACTGACGTTAAAAGTGGCTCACTAAAAATCAATCACCTTTTACTTCAGTTGTTAAAAGAACTGAAGTTAAAAGGTTCACTTTTAACGTCAGTTGTTTAAAGAACTGACGTTAAAAGTGGCTCACAAAAAAATCAATCACCCTTTACTTCAGTTGTTAAAAGAACTGATGTTAAAATTGAACCTGTTAACGTCAGTTGTTGAAAGAACTGACGTTAAAAGTGGCTCACTAGAAAATCAATCAACTTTTACTTCAGTTGTTAAAAGAACTGAAGTTAAAAGGTTCACTTTTAACGTCAGTTGTTTAAAGAACTGACGTTAAAGTGGCTCACTAAAAATCAATCACCTTTTACTTCAGTTGTTAAAAGAACTGAAGTTAAAAGTTTCACTTCTTACGTCAGTTGTTTAATGAACTGACTTTAAATGTGGCTCGCATAAAATTCACTCAGGTTTTGCTTCAGTTGTTAAAAGATCTGAAGTTAAAGGTTCACTTCGTCGTTGTTTAAAGAACTGACGTTAAAAGTGGGTCACTAAAAATTCAATCACCTTTTACTTCAGTTGTTAAAAGCGAAGTTAAAGGTTCACTTAACGTCGGTTGTTTAAAGAACTGCGTTGAAAGTGGCTCACTAAAAATCAATCACCTTTACTTCAGTTGTTAAAAGACTGAAGTTAAAGGTTCACTTACGTCGTTGTTTAAAGAACTGCGTTGAAAGTGGCTCACTAAAAATCAATCACCTTTTACTTCAGTTGTTAAAAGAACTGAACTTAAAGGTTCACTTACGTCGTTGTTTATAGAAGTGACGTTGATAGTGGCTCACTAAAAATCAATCACCTTTTACTTCATTGTTAAAAGAACTGAAGTTAAAGGTTCACTTAACGTCGGTTGTGTTAAGAACTGACGTTAAAAGTGGCTCACTAAAAATCAATCACCTTTACTTATAAAAGAACTGAAGTTAAAGGTTCACTTTACGTCATTGTTTAAAGAACTGACGTTAAAGTGGCTCACTAAAAATCAATCACCTTTTACTTCATTGTTAAAAGAACTGAAGTTAAAGGTTCACTTTAACGTCAGTTGTTTAAAGATTTGACGTTAAAAGTGGCCCAAAAAAAATCGATCACCTTTACTTATTGTTAAAAGAACTGAAGTTAAAGGTTCACTTACGTGTTGTTTAAAGAACTGACTTTAAAAGTGGCTAACTAGAAAATCAATCACCTTTTACTTCAGTTGATAAAAGAACTGAAGTTAAAGGTTCACTTTTAACGCCAGTTGTTTAAAGAACTGACGTTAAAAGTGGCTAACTAGAAAATCAATCACCTTTTACTTCAGTTGATAAAAGAACTGAAGTTAAAGGTTCACTTTTAACGCCAGTTGTTTAAAGAACTAACGTTAAAGTGGCTCACTAGAAAATCAATCACCTTTTACTTAAGTTGTTAAAAGAACTGAAGTTAAAGGTTCACTTACGTCGTTGTTTAAGAAGGTTAAAGTGGCTCACTAAAAATCAATCACCTTTTACTTCAGTTGTCAAAGAACTGACGTTAAAAGTTCACTTAACGTCGTTGTTTAAAGAACTGCGTTAAAGTGGCTCACTAAAAATCAATCACCTTTACTTCAGTGTTAAAGAACTGAAGTTAAAGGTTCACTTTAACATCGTTGTTTAAAGAACTGACGTTAAAAGTGGCTCACTAAAAATCAATCACCTTTTACTTCAGTTGTTAAAAGAACTGAAGTTAAAGGTTCACTTTCAACGTCAGTTGTTTAAAGAACTGACGTTGAAAGTGGCTCACTAGAAAATCAATCACCTTTTACTTCAGTTGTTAAAAGAACTGAAGTTAAAAGGTTCACTTTCAACGTCAGTTGTTTAAAGAACTGACGTTAAAAGTGGCTCACTAAAAATCAATCACCTTTTACTTCAGTTGTTAAAAGAACTGAAGTTAAAAGTGGCTCACTAAAAATCAATCACCTTTTACTTCAGTTGTTAAAAGAACTGAAGTTAAAAGGTTCACTTTTAACGTCAGTTGTTTAAAGAACTGACGTTAAAAGTGACTCACTAGAAAATCAATCACCTTTTACTTCAGTTGTTAAAAGAACTGAAGTTAAATGGTTCACTTTAACGTCAATTGTTTAAAGAACTGACGTTAAAAGTGGCTCACTAAAAATCAATCACCTTTACTTTGTTAAAAGAACCGAAGTTAAAGGTTCACTTTAACGTCTCGTTTAAAAACTCAAAAGTGGCTCACTAAAAATCAATCACCTTTTACTTCAGTTGTTAAAAGAACTGAAGTTAAAGGTTCACTTTCAACGTCAGTTGTTTAAAGAACTGACGTTCAAAGTGGCTCACTAAAAATCAATCACCTTTTACTTCAGTTGTTAAAAGAACTGAAGTTAAAAGGTCACCCTTTACTTCAGTTGTTAAAAGAACTGACGTTAAAAGTGGCTGACTAGAAAATCAATCACCTTTTACTTCAGTTGACGTCAGTTGTTTAAAGAACTGACGTTAAAAGTGGCTCACTAGAAAATCAATCACCTTTTACTTCAGTTGTTAAAAGAACTGAAGTTAAAAGGTTCACTTTAACGTCAGTTGTTTAAAGAACTGACGTTAAAAGTGGCTCACTAAAAATCAATCACCTTTTACTTCAGTTGTTAAAAGAACTGAAGTTAAAAGGTTCACTTAAAACGTCATTGTTATAAAGAACTGAAGTTTAAAGTGGCTCACAAGAAAATCAATCACCTTTTACTTGAGTTTTAAAAGAACTGAAGTTAAAGGTTCACTTTAACGTCGTTGTTTAAATAACTTACGTTAAAAGTGGCTCACTAAAAATCAATCACCTTTTACTTCATTTTTTAAAGAACTGAAGTTAAAAGGTTCACTTTTAACGTTGGTTGTTTAAAGAACTGACGTTAAAAGTGGCTCACTAAAAATCAATCACCTTTTACTTCAGTTGTTAAAAGAACTGAAGTTAAAAGGTTCACTTATAACGTCAGTTGTTTAAAGAACTGACGTTAAAAGTGGCTCACTAGAAAATCAATCACCTTTTACTTTTCAGTTGTTTAAAGAACTGACGTTAAAAGTGACTCACTAAAAATCAATCACCTTTTACTTCAGTTTTTAAAAGAACTGAAGTTAAAAGGTTCACTTTTAACGTCAGTTGTTTAAAGAACTGACGTTAAAAGTGGCTCACTAAAAATCAATCACCTTTTACTTCAGTTGTTAAAAGAACTGAAGTTAAAAGGTTCACTTTAACGCCAGTTGTTTAAAGAACTGACGTTAAAAGTGGCTCACTAAAAATCAATCACCTTTTACTTCAGTTGTTAAAAGAACTGAAGTTAAAAGGTTCACTTTAACGGCAGTTGTTTAAAGAACAGACGTTAAAAGTGGCTCACTAGAAAATCAATCACCTTTTACTTCAGTTGTTAAAAGAACTGAAGTTAAAAGGTTCACTTTAAATGTCAGTTGTTTAAAGAACTGACGTTAAAAGTGGCTCACTAGAAAATCAATCACCTTTTACTTCAGTTGTTAAAAGAACTGAAGTTAAAAGGTTCACTTTTAACGTCAGTTGTTTAAAGAACTGACGTTAAAAGTGGCTCACTAAAAATCAATCACCTTTTACTTCAGTTGTTAAAAGAACTGAAGATAAAAGGTTCACTTTTAACGTGAATTGGTTTAAATACGTTAGTTTAAAGTTGCTCATGAAAAAATCAATCACCTTTTACTTCAGTTGTTAAAAGAACTGAAGTTAAAAGGTTCACTTTTAACGTCGGTTGTTTAAAGAACTGACGTTAAAAGTGGCTCACTAAAAATCAATCACCTTTTACTTCAGTTGTTAAAAGAACTGAAGTTAAAAGGTTCACTTTTAACGTCCGTTGTTTAAAGAACTGACGTTAAAAGTGGCTCACTAAAAATCAATCACCTTTTACTTCAGTTGTTAAAAGAACTGAAGTTAAAAGGTTCACTTTTAACGTCAGTTGTTTAAAGAACTGACGTTAAAAGTGGCTCACTAGAAAATCAATCACCTTTTACTTCAGTTGTTAAAAGAATTGAAGTTAAAAGTTCACTTTTAACGTCAGTTGTTTAAAGAACTGACGTTAAAAGTGGCTCACTAGAAAATCAATCACCTTTTACTTCAGTTGTTAAAAGAACTGAAGTTAAAAGGTTCACTTTAACGTCAGTTGTTTAAAGAACTGACGTTAAAAGTGGCTCACTAAAAATCAATCACCATTTACTTCCATTGTTAAAAGAACTGAAGTTAAAAGGTTCACTTTAACGTCAGTTGTTTAAAGAACTGACGTTAAAAGTGGCTCACTAAAAAATCAATCACCCTTTACTTCAGTTGTTAAAAGAACTGAAGTTAAAAGGTTCACTTTTAACGTCAGTTGTTTAAAGAACTGACGTTAAAGTGGCTCACTAGAAAATCAATCACCTTTTACTTCAGTTGTTAAAAGAACTGAAGTTAAAAGGTTCACTTTTAACGTCGGTTGTTTAAAGAACTGACGTTAAAAGTGGCTCACTAAAAAATCAATCACCTTTTACTTCAGTTGTTAAAAGAACTGAAGTTAAAAGGTTCACTTTTAACGTCAGTTGTTTAAAGAACTCACGTTAAAAGTGGCTCACTAAAAAATCAATCACCTTTTACTTCAGTTGTTAAAAGAACTGAAGTTAAAAGGTTCTGGCTCACTAGAAAATCAATCACCTTTTACTTCAGTTGTTAAAAGAACTGAAGTTAAAGGTTCAATTTTTACGTCATTTTTTAAAGAACTGACGTTAAAAGTGGCTCACTAAAAATCAATCACCTTTTACTTCAGTTGTTAAAAGAACTGAAGTTAAATGGTTCACTTTTAACGTCAGTTGTTTAAAGAACCGACGTTAAAAGTGGCTCACTAAAAATCAATCACCTTTTACTTCAGTTGTTAAAAGAACTGAAGTTAAAAGGTTCACTTTTAACGTCAGTTGTTTAAAGAACAGACGTTAAAAGTGGCTCACTAAAAAATCAATCACCTTTTACTTCAGTTGTTAAAAGAACTGAAGTTAAAAGGTTCACTTTAACGTCAGTTGTTTAAAGAACTGACGTTAAAAGTGGCTCACTAAAAATCAATCACCTTTTACTTCAGTTGTTAAAAGAACTGAAGTTAAAAGGTTCACTTTTAACGTCAGTTGTTTAAAGAACTGACGTTAAAAGTGGCTCACTAGAAAATCAATCACCTTTTACTTCAGTTGTTAAAAGAACTGAAGTTAAAAGGTTCACTTTTAACGTCAGTTGTTTAAAGAACTGAGGTTAAAAGTGGCTCACTAAAAATCAATCACCTTTTACTTCAGTTGTTAAAAGAACTGAAGTTAAAAGGTTCACTTTTAACGTCAGTTGTTTAAAGAACTGACGTTAAAAGTGGCTCACTAGAAAATCAATCACCTTTTACTTTAGTTGTTAAAAGAACTGAAGTAAAAAGGTTCACTTTTAACGTCAGTTGTTTAAAGAACTGACGTTAAAAGTGGCTCACTAAAAAATCAATCACCTTTTACTTCAGTTGTTAAAAGAACTGAAGTTAAAAGGTTCACTTTTAACGTCAATTGTTTAAAGAACTGACGTTAAAAGTGGCTCACTAAAAATCAATCACCTTTTACTTCAGTTGTTAAAAGAACTGAAGTTAAAAGGTTCACTTTTAACGTCAGTTGTTTAAAGAACCGACGTTAAAAGTGGCTCACTAAAAAATCAATCACCCTTTACTTCAGTTGTTAAAAGAACTGAAGTTAAAAGGTTCACTTTTAACGTCAGTTGTTTAAAGAACTGACGTTAAAAGTGGCTCACAAACCTTTTACTTCAGTTGTTAAAAGAACTGAAGTTAAAAGGTTCACTTTTAACGTCAGTTGTTTAAAGAACTGACGTTGAAAGTGGCTCACTAGAAAATCAATCACCTTTTACTTCAGTTGTTAAAAGAACTGAAGTTAAAAGGTTCACTTTTAACGTCAGTTGTTTAAAGAACTGACGTTGAAAGTGGCTCACTAGAAAATCAATCACCTTTTACTTCAGTTGTTAAAAGAACTGAAGTTAAAAGGTTCACTTTTAACGTCAGTTGTTTAAAGAACTGACGTTAAAAGTGACTGACTAGAAAATCAATCACCTTTTACTTCAGTTGTTAAAAGAACTAAAGTTAAAAGGTTCACTTTTAACGTCAGTTGTTTAAAGAACTGACGTTAAAAGTGACTCACTAGAAAATCAATCACCTTTTACTTCAGTTGTTAAAAGAACTGAAGTTAAAAGGTTCACTTTTAATGTCAGTTGTTTAAAGAACTGACGTTGAAAGTGGCTCACTAGAAAATCAATCACCTTTTACTTCAGTTGTTTAAAGAACTGACGTTAAAAGTGGCTCACTAGAAAATCAATCACCTTTTACTTCAGTTGTTAAAAGAATTGAAGGTTCACTAACGTCGATTGTTTAAAGAACGGTTAAAGGTTCACTAGAAAATCAATCACCTTTTACTTGTTTAAAGAACTTAAAAGGTTCACTTTAACGTCGAGTTTAAAGAACTTGAAAGTGGCTCACTAAAAATCAATCACCTTTTACTTCAGTTGTTAAAAGAACTGAAGTTAAAAGGTTCACTTTTAACGTCAGTTGTTTAAAGAACCGACGTTGAAAGTGGCTCACTAGAAAATCAATCACCTTTTACTTCAGTTGTTAAAAGAACTGAAGTTAAAAGGTTCACTTTTAACGTCAGTTGTTTAAAGAACTGACGTTAAAAGTGGCTCACTAGAAAATCAATCACCTTTTACTTCAGTTGTTAAAAGGTTCACTTTTAACGTCAGTTGTTTAAAGAACTGACGTTAAAAGTGGCTCACTAGAAAATCAATCACCTTTTACTTCAGTTGTTAAAAGAACTGACGTTGAAAGTGGCTCACTAGAAAATCAATCACCTTTTACTTCAGTTGTTAAAAGAACTGAAGTTAAAAGGTTCACTTTTAACGACAGTTGTTTAAAGAACTGACATTGAAAGTGGCTCACTAGAAAATCAATCACCTTTTACTTCAGTTGTTAAAAGAACTGAAGTTAAAAGGTTCACTTTTAACGTTAGTTGTTTAAAGAACTGACGTTAAAAGTGGCTGACTAGAAAATCAATCACCCTTTACTTCAGTTGTTAAAATAACTGAAGTTAAAAGGTTCACTTTTAACGTCAGTTGTTTAAAGAACTGACGTTAAAAGTGGCTCACTAGAAAATCAATCACCTTTTACTTCAGTTGTTAAAAGAACTGAAGTTAAAAGGTTCACTTTTAACGTCAGTTGTTTAAAGAACTGACGTTGAAAGTGGCTCACAAAAAAATCAATCACCTTTTACTTCAGTTGTTAAAAGAACTGAAGTTAAAAGTTTCACTTTTAATGTCAGTTGTTTAAAGAACTGACGTTGAAAGTGGCTCACTAGAAAATCAATCACCTTTTACTTCAGTTGTTAAAAGAACTGAAGTTAAAAGGTTCACTTTTAACGTCAGTTGTTTAAAGAACTGACGTTGAAAGTGGCTCACTAGAAAATCAATCACCTTTTACTTCAGTTGTTAAAAGAACTGAAGTTAAAAGGTTCACTTTAACGTCAGTTGTTTAAAGAACTGACGTTGAAAGTGGCTCACTAGAAAATCAATCACCCTTTACTTTAGTTGTTAAAAGAACTGAAGTTAAAAGGTTCACTTTTAACGTCAGTTGTTTAAAGAACTGACGTTAAAAGTGGCTCACTAGAAAATCAATCACCTTTTACTTCAGTTGTTAAAAGAACTGAAGTTAAAAGGTTCACTTTTAACGTCAGTTGTTTAAAGAACTGACGTTAAAAGTGGCTCACTAGAAAATCAATCACCTTTTACTTCAGTTGTTAAAAGAACTGAAGTTAAAAGGTTCACTTGACGTTGAAAGTGGCTCACTAGAAAATCAATCACCTTTTACTTCAGTTGTTAAAAGAACTGAAGTTAAAAGGTTCACTTTTAACGCCAGTTGTTTAAAGAACTGACGTTGAAAGTGGCTCACTAAAAAATCAATCACCTTTTACTTCAGTTGTTAAAAGAACTGAAGTTAAAAGGTTCACTTTTAACGTCAGTTGTTTAAAGAACTGACGTTAAAAGTGGCTCACAAAAAAAATCAATCACCTTTTACTTCAGTTGTTAAAAGAACTGAAGTTAAAAGGTTCACTTTTAACGTCAGTTGTTTAAAGAACTGACGTTAAAAGTGGCTCACTAGAAAATCAATCACCTTTTACTTCAGTTGTTAAAAGAACTGAAGTTAAAAGGTTCACTTTTAACGTCAGTTGTTTAAAGAACTGACGTTAAAAGTGGCTCACTAGAAAATCAATCACCTTTTACTTCAGTTGTTAAAAGAACTGAAGTTAAAAGGTTCACTTTAACGTCAGTTGTTTAAAGAACTGACGTTAAAAGTGGCTCACTAGAAAATCAATCACCTTTTACTTCAGTTGTTAAAAGAACTGACGTTGAAAGTGGCTCACTAGAAAATCAATCACCTTTTACTTCAGTTGTTAAAAGAACTGAAGTTAAAAGGTTCACTTTTAACGTCCGTTGTTTAAAGAACTGACGTTGAAAGTGGCTCACTAGAAAATCAATCACCTTTTACTTCAGTTGTTAAAAGAACTGAAGTTAAAAGGTTCACTTTTAACGTCCGTTGTTTAAAGAACTGACGTTAAAAGTGGCTCACTAGAAAATCAATCACCTTTTACTTCAGTTGTTAAAAGAACTGAAGTTAAAAGGTTCACTTTTAACGTCAGTTGTTTAAAGAACTGACGTTGAAAGTGGCTCACTAGAAAATCAATCACCTTTTACTTCAGTTGTTAAAAGAAAACCTTTTAACTTCAGTTGTTTAAAGAACTGACGTTAAAAGTGGCTCACTAGAAAATCAATCACCTTTCACTTGAAGTTAAACGGTTTTAACGTCAGTTGTTTAAAGAACTGACGTTGAAAGTGGCTCACTAAAAAATCAATCACCTTTTACTTCAGTTGTTAAAAGAACTGAAGTTAAAAGGTTCACTTTTAACGTCAGTTGTTTAAAGAACTGACGTTGAAAGTGGCTCACTAAAAAATCAATCACCTTTTACTTCAGTTGTTAAAAGAACTGAAGTTAAAAGGTTCACTTTTAACGTCAGTTGTTTAAAGAACTGACGTTGAAAGTGGCTCACTAGAAAATCAATCACCTTTTACTTCAGTTGTTAAAAGAACTCAAGTTAAAAGGTTCACTTTTAACGTCAGTTGTTTAAAGAACTGACGTTGAAAGTGGCTCACTAGAAAATCAATCACCTTTTACTTCAGTTGTTAAAAGAACTGAAGTTAAAAGGTTCACTTTTAACGTCGGTTGTTTAAAGAACTGACGTTAAAAGTGGCTCACTAGAAAATCAATCACCTTTTACTTCAGTTGTTAAAAGAACTGAAGTTACAGTTGTTTAAAGAACTGACGTTGAAAGTGGCTCAGTAGAAGATCAATCACCTTTTATTTCAGTTGTTAAAACAACTGAAGTTAAAAGGTTCACTTTTAACGTCAATTGTTTAAAGAACTGACGTTGAAAAGGCTCATTATAAAATCAATCACCTTTTACTTCAGTTGTTAAAAGAACTGAAGTTAAAAGTTTCACTTTTAACGTCAGTTGTTTAAAGAACTGACGTTGAAAGTGGCTCACTAGAAAATCAATCACCCTTTACTTCAGTTGTTAAAAGAACCGAAGTTAAAAGGTTCACTTTTAACGTCAGTTGTTTAAAGAACTGACGTTAAAAGTGGCTCACTAAAAAATCAATCACCTTTTACTTCAGTTGTTAAAAGAACTGAAGTTAAAAGGTTCACTTTTAACGTCGGTTGTTTATAGAACCGACGTTGAAAGTGGCTCACAAAAAAAATCAATCACATTTTACCTCAGTTGTTAAAATAACTGAAGTCAAAAGGTTCACTTTTAACGTCAGTTGTTTAAAGAACTGACGTTAAAAGTGGCTCACTAGAAAATCAATCACCTTTAACTTCAGTTGTTAAAAGAACTGAAGTTAAAAGGTTCACTTTTAACGTCAGTTGTTTAAAGAACTGACGTTAAAAGTGGCTCACTAAAAAATCAATCACCTTTTACTTCAGTTGTTAAAAGAACTGAAGTTAAAAGGTTCACTTTTAACGTCAGTTGTTTAAAGAACTGACGTTAAAAGTGGCTCACTAGAAAATCAATCACCTTTTACTTCAGTTGTTAAAAGAACTGAAGTTAAAAGGTTCACTTTTAACGTCAGTTGTTTAAAGAACTGACGTAAAAAAGTGGCTCACTAGAAAATCAATCACCTTTTACTTCAGTTGTTAAAAGAACTGAAGTTAAAAGGTTCACTTTTAACGTCAGTTGTTTAAAGAACTGACGTTGAAAATGACTCACTAGAAAATCAATCACCTTTTACTTCAGTTGTTAAAAGAACTGAAGTTAAAAGGTTCACTTTTAACGTCAGTTTTTTAAAGAACTGACGTTAAAAGTGACTGACTAGAAAATCAATCACCTTTTACTTCAGTTGTTAAAAGAACTGAAGTTAAAAGGTTCACTTTTAACGTCAGTTGTTTAAAGAACTGACGTTGAAAGTGGCTCACTAAAAAATCAACCACCCTTTACTTCAGTTGTTAAAAGAACTGAAGTTAAAAGGTTCACTTTTAACGTCAGTTGTTTAAAGAACTGACATTGAAAGTGGCTCAATTGAAAATCAATCACCTTTTACTTCAGTTGTTAAAAGAACTGAAGTTAAAAGGTTCACTTTTAACGTCAGTTGTTTAAAGAACTGACGTTGAAAATGGCTCACTAGAAAATCAATCACCTTTTACTTCAGTGGTTAAAAGAACTGAAGTTAAAAGGTTCACTTTTAACGTCAGTTGTTTAAAGAACTGACGTTGAAAGTGGCTCACTAGAAAATCAATCACCTTTTACTTCAGTTGTTAAAAGAACTGAATTTAAAAGGTTCACTTTTAACGTCAGTTGTTTAAAGAACTGACGTTAAAAGTGGCTCACTAAAAAATCAATCACCCTTTACTTCAGTTGTTAAAAGAACTGAAGTTAAAAGGTTCACTTTTAACGTCAGTTGTTTAAAGAACTGACGTTGAAAGTGGCTCACTAGAAAATCAATCACCTTTTACTTCAGTTGTTAAAAGAACTGAAGTTAAAAGGTTCACTTTAACGTCAGTTGTTTAAAGAACTGACGTTGAAAGTGGCTCACTAGAAAATCAATCACCTTTTACTTCAGTTGTTAAAAGAACTGAAGTTAAAAGGTTCACTTTTAACGTCATTTGTTTAAAGAACTGACGTTGAAAGTGGCTCACTAGAAAATCAATCACCTTTTACTTCAGTTGTTAAAAGAACTGAAGTTAAAAGGTTCACTTTTAACGTCAGTTGTTTAAAGAACTGACGTTAAAAGTGGCTCACTAGAAAATCAATCACCTTTTACTTCAGTTGTTAAAAGAACTGAAGTTAAAAGGTTCACTTTTAACGTCACTTGTTTAAAGAACTGACGTTGAAAGTGGCTCACTAGAAAATCAATCACCTTTTACTTCAGTTGTTAAAAGAACTGAAGTTAAAAGGTTCACTTTTAACGTCAGTTGTTTAAAGAACTGACGTTAAAAGTGGCTCACTAGAAAATCAATCACCTTTTACTTCAGTTGTTAAAAGAACTGAAGTTAAAAGGTTCACTTTTAACGTCAGTTGTTTAAAGAACTGTCGTTGAAAGTGGCTCACTAGAAAATCAATCACCTTTTACTTCAGTTGTTAAAAGAACTGAAGTTAAAAGGTTCACTTTTAACGTCAGTTGTTTAAAGAACTGACGTTAAAAGTGGCTCACTAGAAAATCAACCACCTTTTACTTCAGTTGTTAAAAGAACTGAAGTTAAAAGGTTCACTTTTAACGTCAGTTGTTTAAAGAAATGACGTTAAAAGTGGCTGACTAGAAAATCAATCACCTTTTACTTCAGTTGTTAAAAGAACTGAAGTTAAAAGGTTCACTTTTAACGTCAGTTGTTTAAAGAACTGACGTTGAAAGTGGCTCACTAGAAAATCAATCACCTTTTACTTCAGTTGTTAAAAGAACTGAAGTTAAAAGGTTCACTTTTAACGTCAGTTGTTTAAAGAACTGACGTTGAAAGTGGCTCACTAGAAAATCAATCACCTTTTACTTCTGTTGTTAAAAGAACTGGTGTTAAAAGGTTCACTTTTAACGTCTGTTTAAAGAACTGACGTTGAAAGTGGCTCACTAAAAATCAATCACCTTTTACTTCACTTGTTAAAAGAACTGAAGTTAAAAGGTTCACTTTTAACGTCAGTTGTTTAAAGAACTGACGTTAAAAGTGGCTCACTAGAAAATCAATCACCTTTTACTTCAGTTGTTAAAAGAACTGAAGTTAAAAGGTTCACTTTTAACGTCACTTGTTTAAAGAACTGACGTTGAAAGTGGCTCACTAGAAAATCAATCACCTTTTACTTCAGTTGTTAAAAGAACTGAAGTTAAAAGGTTCACTTTTAACGTCAGTTGTTTAAAGAACTGACGTTGAAAGTGGCTCACTAGAAAATCAATCACCTTTTACTTCAGTTGTTAAAAGAACTGAAGTTAAAAGGTTCACTTTTAACGTCAATTGTCTAAAGAACTGACGTTGAAAGTGGCTCACTAGAAAATCAATCACCTTTTACACCAGTTGTTAAAAGAACTGAAGTTAAAAGGTTCACTTTTAACGTCAGTTGTTTAAAGAACTGACGTTAAAAGTGGCTCACTAGAAAATCAATCACCTTTTACTTCAGTTGTTAAAAGAACTGACGTTGAAAGTGGCTCACTAGAAAATCAATCACCTTTTACTTCAGTTGTTAAAAGAACTGAAGTTAAAAGGTTCACTTTTAACGTCAGTTGTTTAAAGAACTGACGTTGGCTCACTAGAAAATCAATCACCTTTTACTTCAGTTGTTAAAAGAACTGAAGTTAAAAGGTTCACTTTTAACGTCAGTTGTTTAAAGAACTGACGTTGAAAGTGGCTCACTAGAAAATCAATCACCTTTTACTTCAGTTGTTAAAAGAACTGGTGTTAAAAGGTTCACTTTTAACGTCAGTTGTTTAAAGAACTGATGTTGAAAGTGGCTGACTAGAAAATCAATCACCTTTTACTTCAGTTGTTAAAAGAACTGAAGTTAAAAGGTTCACTTTTAACGTCAGTTGTTTAAAGAACTGACGTTAAAAGTTGCTGACAAGAAAATCAATCACCCTGTACTTCAGTTGTTAAAAGAACTGAAGTTAAAAGTTTCACTTTTAACGTCAGTTGTTTAAAGAACTGACGTTGAAAGTGGCTCACTAGAAAATCATTCACCTTTTACTTCAGTTGTTAAAAGAACTGAAGTTAAAAGGTTCACTTTTAACGCCAGTTGTTTAAAGAACTGACGTTGAAAGTGGCTCACTAGAAAATCAATCACCCTTTACTTCAGTTGTTAAAAGAATAGAAGTTAAAAGGTTCACTTTTAACGTCAGTTGTTTAAAGAACTGATGTTAAAAGTGGCTCACTAGAAAATCCATCCCCTTTTACTTCAGTTGTGAAAAGAACTGAAGTTAAAAGGTTCACTTTTAACGTCAGTTGTTTAAAGAACTGACGTTAAAAGTGGCTCACAACAAAATCAATCACCTTTTACTTTAGTTGTTAAAAGAATTGAAGTTAAAAGGTTCACTTTTAACGTCAGTTGTTTAAAGAACTGACGTTAAAAGTGGCTGACTAGAAAATCAATCACTCTTTACTTCAGTTGTTAAAAGAACTGAAGTTAAAAGGTTCACTTTTAACTTTAGTTGTTTAAAGAACTGACGTTGAAAGTGGCTCACTAGAAAATCAATCACCTTTTACTTTAGTTTTTAAAACAACTGAAGTTAAAAGTTTCACTTTTAACGTCATTTTTTTAAAGAACTGACGTTGAAAGTGGCTCACTAGAAAATCAATCACCTTTTACTTCAGTTGTTAAAAGAACTGAAGTTAAAAGGTTCACTTTTAACGTCAGTTGTTTAAAGAACTGACGTTGAAAGTGGCTCACTAGAAAAACAATCACCTTTTACTTCAGTTGTTAAAAGAACTGAAGTTAAAAGGTTCACTTTTAACGTCAGTTGTTTAAAGAACTGACGTTAAAAGTGGCTCACTAGAAAATCAATCACCTTTTACTTCAGTTGTTAAAAGAACTGAGTTAAAAGGTTCACTTTTAACGTCAGTTGTTTAAAGAACTGACGTTAAAAGTGGCTCACTAGAAAATCAATCACCTTTTACTTCAGTTGTTAAAAGAACTGAAGTTAAAAGGTTCACTTTTAACGTCAGTTGTTTAAAGAACTGACGTTGAAAGTGGCTCACTAGAAAATCAATCACCTTTTACTTCGGTTGTTAAAAGAACTGAAGTTTAAAGGTTGACTTTGAACGTCAGTTGTTTAAACAACTGACGTTGAAAGTGGCTCACTAGAAAATCAATCACCTTTTACTTTAGTTTTTAAAAGAACTGAAGTTTAGAGGCTCACTTTAACGTCAGTTTTTTAAAGAACTGACGTTGAAAGTGGCTCACTAGAAAATCAATCACCTTTTACTTCAGTTGTTAAAAGAACTGAAGTTAAAAGGTTCACTTTTAACGTCAGTTGTTTAAAGAACTGACGTTAAAAGTGGCTCACTAGAAAATCAATCACCCTTTACTTTAGTTGTTAAAAGAACTGAAGTTAAAAGGTTCACTTTTAACGCCAGTTGTTTAAAGAACTGACGTTAAAAGTGGCTCACTAGAAAATCAATCACCTTTTACTTCAGTTGTTAAAAGAACTGAAGTTAAAAGGTTCACTTTTAACGTCAGTTGTTTAAAGAACTGACGTTGAAAGTGGCTCACTAGAAAATCAATCACCTTTTACTTCAGTTGTAAAAGAACTGAAGTTAAAAGGTTCACTTTTAACGTCATTTGTTTAAAGAACTGACGTTGAAAGTGGCTCACTAGAAAATCAATCACCTTTTACTTCAGTTGTTAAAAGAACTGAAGTTAAAAGGTTCACTTTTAACGTCAGTTGTTTAAAGAACTGACGTTGAAAGTGGCTCACTAGAAAATCAATCACCTTTTACTTCGGTTGTTAAAAGAACTGAAGTTAAAAGGTTCACTTTTAACGTCCGTTGTTTAAAGAACTGACGTTGAAAGTGGCTCACTAGAAAATCAATCACCTTTTACTTCAGTTGTTAAAAGAACTGAAGTTAAAAGGTTCACTTTTAACGTCAGTTGTTTAAAGAACTGACGTTAAAAGTGGCTCACTAAAAAATCAATCACCTTTTACTTCAGTTGTTAAAAGAACTGAAGTTAAAAAGGTTCACTTTTAACGTCAGTTGTTTAAAGAACTGACGTTGAAAGTGGCTCACTAAAAAATCAACCACCTTTTACTTCAGTTGTTAAAAGAACTGTGGTTAAAAGGTTCACTTTTAACGTCAGTTGTTTAAAGAACTGACGTTTAAAGTGGCTCACTACAAAATCAATCTACCTTTACTTCAGTTGTTAAAAGATATTAAGTTAATAGGTTCACTTTTAATGCCAGTTGTTTAAAGAACTGACGTTGAAAGTGGCTCACAAAAAAATCAATCACCTTTTACTTCAGTTGTTAAAAAAACTGAAGTTAAAAGGTTCACTTTTAACGTCAGTTGTTTAAAGAACTGACGTTGAAAGTGGCTCACTAGAAAATCAATCACCTTATACTTCAGTTGTTGAAACAACTGAAGTTAAAAGGTTCACTAAAAAGGTCGGGTGTTTAAAGAACTGACGTTAAAAGTGGCTGACTAGAAAATCAATCACCTTTAACTTCAGTTGTTAAAAGAATCAAAAGGGCTTTTAACGCCGTTTGTTTAAAGAACTGACGTTAAAAGTGGCTCACAAAAAAATCAATCACCTTTTACTTCAGTTGTTAAAAGAACTGAATTAAAGGTTCACTTTTAACGTCAAGGCTTACGTTGAAAGGGAAAAGAAAATCAATCACCTTTTACTTCAGTTGTTAAAAGAACTGAAGTTAAAAGGTTCACTTTTAACGTCGGTTGTTTAAAGAACTGACGCTGAAAGTGGCTCACTAGAAAATCAATCACCTTTTACTTCAGTTGTTAAAAGAACTGAAGTTAAAAGGTTCACTTTTAACGTCAGTTGTTGAAAGAACTGACGTTGAAAGTGGCTCACTAGAAAATCAACCACCCTTTACTTCAGTTGTTAAAAGAACTGAAGTTAAAGGTTCTTTTACGCTTGTTTAAAGAACTGACGTTGAAAGTGGCTCACTTGAAAATCAATCACCTTTACTTTACTTGTTGAAAGAACTGGTTAAAGGTCACTTTTAACGCCGCTGTTTAAAGAACTGACGCTAAAAGTGGCTCACTAGAAAATCAATCACCTTTTACTTCAGTTGTTAAAAGAACTGAAGTTAAAAGGTTCACTTTTAACGTCAGTTGTTTAAAGAACTGACGTTGAAAGTGGCTCACTAGAAAATCAATCACCTTTTACTTCAGTTGTTAAAAGAACTGAGTTAAAAGGTTCACTTGTAACGTCAGTTGTTTAAAGAACTGACGTTAAAAGTGGCTGACTAGAAAATCAATCACCCTTTACTTCAGTTGTTAAAAGAACTGAAGTTAAAAGGTTCACTTTAACGTCTGTTGTTTAAAGAACTGACGTTGAAAGTGGCTCACTAGAAAATCAATCACCTTTTACTTCAGTTGTTAAAAGAACTGAAGTTAAAAGGTTCACTTTTAACGTCAATTGTTTAAAGAACTGACGTTGAAAGTGGCTCACTAGAAAATCAATCACCTTTTACTTCAGTTGATAAAAGAACTGAGTTAAAAGGTTAACTTTCAACGTCAGTTGTTTAAAGAACTGACGTTGAAAGTGGCTCACTAGAAAATCAATCACCTTTTACTTCAGTTGTTAAAAGAACTGGTGTTAAAAGGTTCACTTTTAACGTCGGTTGTTTAAAGAACTGACGTTAAAAGTGGCTCACTAGAAAATCAATCACCTTTTACTTCAGTTGTTAAAAGAACCCAAGTTAAAAGGTTCACTTTTAACGTCAGTTGTTTAAAGAACTGACGTTGAAAGTGGCTCACTAGAAAATCAATCACCTTTTCCTTCAGTTGTTAAAACAACTGAAGTTAAAAGGTTCACTTTTAACGCCAGTTGTTTAAAGAACTGATTTTAAAAGTGGCTCAATAAAAAATCAATCACCGTTTACTTCAGTTGTTAAAAGAATTGAAGTTAAAAGGTTCACTATTAACGTCAGTTGTCTAAAGAACTGACGTTGAAAGTGGCTCACTAGAAAATCAATCACCTTTTAATTCAGTTGTTAAAAGAACTGAGTTAAAAGGTTCACTTTTAACGTCATTTGTTTAAAGAACTGACGTTGAAAGTGGCTCACTAGAAAATCAATCACCTTTTACTTCAGTTGTTAAAAGAACTGAGTTAAAAGGTTCACTTTTAACGACACATGTTTAAAGAACTGACGTTGTAAGTGGCTCACTAGAAAATCAATCACCTTTCACTTCAGTTTTAAAAGAACTGGGTTAAAGTAAAGGTTCACTTTTAACGTCAGTTGTTTAAAGAACTGACGTTTAAAGTGGCTCACTAGAAAATCAATCACCTTTTACTTCAGTTGTTAAAAGAACTGAAGTTAAAAGGTTCACTTTAAAGGCAGTTGTTTAAAGAAATGACGTTAAAAGTGGCTCACAAAAAAATCAATCACCTTTTACTTCAGTTGTTAAAAGAACTCGGGATAGAAGGTTCACTTTTAACGCCGCTTGTTTAAAGAACTGGCGTTAAAAGTGGCTGACTAGAAAATCAATCACCTTTTACTTCAGTTGTTAAAAGAACTGAAGTTAAAAGGTTCACTTATAACGCCTGTTGTCTAAAGAACTGACGTTGAAAGTGGCTCACTAGAAAATCAATCACCTTTTACTTCAGTAGTAAAAAGAACTGAAGTAAAAAGGATCACATTTAACGCCGCTTGTTTAAAGAACCGACTCTAAAAGTGGCTCACTAAAAATCAATCACCTTTTACTTCAGTTGTTAAAAGAACTGAAGTTAAAAGGTTCACTTTTAACGTCAGTTGTTTAAAGAACTGACGTTGAAAGTGGCTCACTAGAAAATCAATCACCTTTTACTTCAGCTGTTAAAAGAACTGAAGTTAAAAGGTTCACTTTTAACGTCACTTGTTTAAAGAACTGACGTTGAAAGTGGCTCACTAGAAAATCAATCACCTTTTACTTTAGTTGTGAAAAGAACTGAAGTTAAAAGGTTCACTTTTAACGACAGTTGTTTAAAGAACCGACGTTAAAGGTGGCTGACTAGAAAATCAATCACCCTTTACTTCCGTTGTTAAAAGAACTGAAGTTAAAAGGTTCACTTTTAGCGTCAGTTGTTTAAAGAACTGACGTTGAAAGTGGCTCACTAGAAAATCAATCACCTTTTACTTCAGTTGTTTAAAGAACTGAAGTTAAAAGGTTCACTTTTAACGCCGCTTGTTTAAAGAACTCGACGCTAAAAGTGGCTCACTAGAAAATCAATCACCTTTACTTCAGCTTGTTAAAAGAACTGAAGTTAAAAGGTTCACTTTTAACGCCGCTTGTTTAAAGAACTGACGTTGAAAGTGGCTCACTAGAAAATCAATCACCCTTTATTTCAGCTTGTTAAAAGAACTGGTTAAAGGTTCACTTTTAACGCCGGCTTGTTTAAAGAACTGACGTTAAAAGTGGCTCACTAAAAATCAATCACCTTTTACTTCAGCTTGTTAAAAGAATCAAGTTAAAAGGTTCACTTTTAACGCCGCTTGTTTAAAGAACTCGACGTTGAAAGTGGCTCACTAGAAAATCAATCACCTTTTACTTCAGTTGTTAAAAGAACTGGTTAAAAGGTTCACTTTTAACGCCGTTGTTTAAAGAACCGACGCTAAAAGTGGCTCACTAGAAAATCAATCACCCTTTACTTCAGTTGTTAAAAGAACTGAAGTTAAAAGGTTCACTTTTAACGTCAGTTGTTTAAAGAACTGACGTTGAAAGTGGCTCACTAGAAAATCAATCACCCTTTACTTCAGTTGTTAAAAGAACCGAAGTTAAAAGGTTCACTTTGAACGTCAGTTCTTTAAAGAACTGACGTTGAAAGTGGCTCACTAGAAAATCAATCACCTTTTACTTCAGCTGTTAAAAGAACCGAAGTTAAAAGGTTCACTTTTAACGTCAATTGTTTAAAGAACTAACGCTAAAAGTGACTGACTAGAAAATCAATCACCTTTTACTTCAGTTGTTAAAAGAACTGACTTTTAACATCAGTTGTTTAAAGAACTGACGTTGAAAGTGGCTCACTAGAAAATCAATCACCTTTTACTTCAGTTGTTAAAAGAACTGAAGTTAAAAGGTTCACTTTTAACATCAGTTATTTAAAGAACTGACGTTGAAAGTGGCTCACTAGAAAATCAATCACCTTTTACTTCAGTTGTTAAAAGAACCGAGGTGAAAAGGTTCACTTTAACGCCGCTTGTTTAAAGAACTGACGCTTAAAGTGGCTCACTAGAAAATCAATCACCTTTTACTTCAGCTTTTAAAAGAACTGAAGTTAAAAGGTTCACTTTTAACGTCACTTGTTTAAAGAACTGACGTTGAAAGTGGCTCTCTAGAAAATCAATCACCTTTTACTTCAGTTGTTAAAAGAACTGGTTAAAAGGTTCACTTTTAACGCCGCTTGTTTAAAGAACAGACGATAAAAGTGGCTCACTAGAAAATCAATCACCTTTTACTTCAGTTGTTAAAAGAACTGAGTTAAAAGGGTTCACTTTTAACGCCGTTGTTTAAAGAACTGATGTTAAAAGTGACTGACTAGAAAATCAATCACGGTTTACTTCAGTTGTTAAAAGAACTGAAGTTAAAAGGTTCACTTTTAACGTCGGTTGTGTAAAGAACTGACGTTGAAAGTGGCTCACTAAAAATCAATCACCTGTTACTTCGCTTGTTAAAAGAACTGGTTAAAAGTTTCACTTTTAACGCCGCTTGTTTAAAGAACTGACGTTGAAATTGGCTCACTAGAAAATCAATCACCTTTTAATTCAGTTGTTCAAAGAACACAGGTTAAAAGGTTCTCTTTTATCGACAGTTGTTTAATTAACTGACGTTGAAAGTGGCTCTCTAGAAAATCAATCACCTTTTACTTCAGTTGTTCAAAGAACTGAGTTAAAAGGTTCACTTTTAACGCCGCTTGTTTAAAGAACTGACGTTGAAAGTGGCTCACTAGAAAATCAATCACCTTTTACTTCAGTTGTTAAAAGAACTGAGTTAATAGGTTCACTTTTAACGCCGCTTGTTTAAAGAACTGACGCTAAAAGTGGCTCACTAGAAAATCAATCACCTTTACTTCGGTTGTTAAAAGAACTGGTTAAAAGGTTCACTTTTAACGCCGTTTGTTCAAAGAACTGACGTTGAAAGTGGCTCTCTAGAAAATCAATCACCTTTTACTTCGGTTGTTCAAAGAACTGGTTAAAAGGTTCACTTTTAACGCCGCTTGTTTAAAGAACTCGACGCTGAAAGTGGCTCACTAGAAAATCAATCACCTTTTACTTCAGTTGTTAAAAGAACTGAGTTAAAAGGTTCACTTTTAACGCCGCTTGTTTAAAGAACTCGACGTTGAAAGTGGCTCACTAGAAAATCAATCACCTTTTACTTCGTTGTTAAAAGAACCGAGTTAAAAGGTTCACTTTTAACGCCGCTTGTTTAAAGAACTCGACGTTGAAAGTGGCTCACTAGAAAATCAATCACCTTTTACTTCAGCTTGTTAAAAGAACTGAGTTAAAAGGTTCACTTTTAACGCCGCTTGTTTAAAGAACTCGACGCTGAAAGTGGCTCACTAGAAAATCAATCACCTTTTACTTCAGCTTGTTAAAAGAACTGGTTAAAAGGTTCATTTTTAACGTCAGTTGTTTAAAGAACTGACGTTAAAAGTGGCTCACAAAAAAATCAATCACCTTTTACTTCAGTTTTTAAAAGAACTGAAGTTAAAAGGTTCACTTTTAACATCAGTTGTTTAAAGAACTGACGTTGAAAGTGGCTCACTGGAAAATCAATCACCTTTTACTTCAGTTGTTAAAAGAACTGAAGTTAAAAGGTTCAGTTTTAACGCCAGTTGTTTAAAGAACTGACGTTAAAAGTGGCTCACTAGAAAATCAATCACCTTTTACTTCAGTTGTGAAAAGAACTGAAGTTAAAAGGTTCACTTTTAAAGCCAGTTGTTTAAAGAACTGACGTTGAAAGTGGCTCACTAGAAAATCAATCACCTTTTACTTCAGTTGTTAAAAGAACTGAAGTTAAAAGGTTCACTTTTAACGTCAGTTGTTTAAAGAACTGACGTTGAAAGTGGCTCACTAGAAAATCAATCACCTTTTACTTCAGTTGTTAAAAGAACTGAAGTTAAAAGGTTCACTTTTAACGTCAGTTGTTTAAAGAACTGACGTTAAAAGTGGCTCACTAGAAAATCAATCACCTTTTACTTCAGCTGTTAAAAGAACTGAAGTTAAAAGGTTCACTTTTAACGTCACTTGTTTAAAGAACTGACGTTGAAAGTGGCTCACTGAACCTTTTAACGTCAGTTGTTTAAAGAACTGACGTTGAAAGTGGCTCACTAGAAAATAAATCACCTTTTACTTCAGTTGTTAATAGAACTGAAGATAAAAGGTTTAGTTTTAACGTCAGTTGTTTAAAGAACTTACGTTAAAAATGGCTGACTAGAAAATCAACCACCTTTTACTTCAGTTGTTAAAAGAACCGAAGTTAAAAGGTTCACTTTTAGCATCAGTTGTTTAAAGAACTGACGTTAAAAGTGGCTCACAAAAAAGTCAATCACCTTTTACTTCAGTTGTTAAAAGAACTGAAGTTAAAAGGTTCACTTTTAACATCAAGTGGCTCACTAGAAAATCAATCACCTTTTACTTCCGTTGTTAAAAGAACTGAAGTTAAAAGGTTCACTTTTAACGTCAGTTGTTTAAAGAAATGACGTTCAAAGTGGCTCACTAAAAATCAATCACCTTTTACTTCAGTTGTTAAAAGAACTGACATTAAAAGGTTCACTTTTAACGTAATATGTTTAAAGAACTGACCATGAAAGAGGCGCACTAGAAAATCAATCACCTTTACTTCGTGTTAAAAGAACTGGTTAAAAGGTTCACTTTAACGCCGCTTGTTTAAAGAACTGGCGTTGAAAGTGGCTCACTAGAAAATCAATCACCCTTTACTTCAGTTGTTAAAAGAACTGAAGTTAAAAGGTTCACTTTTAACGTCAGGTTTTTAAAGAACTGGCGTTGAAAGTGGCTCACTAGAAAATCAATCACCCTTTACTTCAGTTGTTAAAAGAACTGAAGTTAAAAGGTTCACTTTTAACGCCGGTTGTTTAAAGAACTGACGTAAAAAGTGGCTCACCAGAATATCAATCACCTTTTACTTCAGTTGTTAAAAGAATCGGTTAAAAGGTTCACTTTTAACGCCGCTTGTTTAAAGAACTGACGTTGAAAGTGGCTCACTAGAAAATCAATCACCTTTACTTCAGCTTGTTAAAAGAACTGGTTAAAAGGTTCACTTTAACGCCGTTGTTTAAAGAACTCGACGCTGAAAGTGGCTCACTAGAAAATCAATCACCTTTTACTTCAGTTGTTAAAAGAATCAAGTTAAAAGGTTCACTTTTAACGTCAGTTGTTTAAATAACTGACGTTAAAAGTGGCTCACAAAAAAATCAATCACCTTTTACTTCAGTTGTTAAAAGAACTGAATTTAAAAGGTTCATTTTTAACGTCAGTTGTTTAAAGAACTGACGTTAAAAGTGACTCACTAGAAAATCGATCACCTTTTACTTCGGTTGTTAAAAGAACCGAAGTTAAAAGGTTCACTTTTTACGTCAGTTGTTTAAAGAACTGACGCTAAAAGTGTCTCACTTGAAAATCAATCACCTTTTACTTCAGTTGTTAAAAGAAATGAAGTTAAAAGGTTCACTTTAAATGTCAGTTGTTTAAAGAACTGACGTTAAAAGTGTCTCACTAGAAAATCAATCACCTTTTACTTCAGTTGTTAAAAGAACTCGGTTAAAGGTTCACTTTTTAACGCCGCTTGTTTAAAGAACTGACGCTAAAAGTGGCTCACTAGTAAATCAATCACCTTTTACTTCAGCTTGTTAAAAGAATCGAGTTAAAGGTTCACTTTTAACGCCAGCTTGTTTAAAGAACTGACGTTAAAAGTGGCTCACTAGAAAATCAATCACCCTTTACTTCAGTTGTTAAAAGACCTTAAGTTAAATGGGTCTCTTTTAATGACTTTTGTTTTTAGTACTGACGTTGAAAGTGGCTCACTAGAAAATCAAACACCTTTTACTTCAGTTGTTAAAAGAACTGAAGTTAAAAGGTTCACTTTTAACGTCAGTTGTTTAAAGAACTGACGTTCAAAGTGACTCACTAGAAAATCAATCACCTTTTACTTCAGTTGTTAAAAGAACTGAAGTTAAAAGGGTCACTTTTAACATCAGTTGTTTAAAGAACTGACGTTGAAAGTGGCTCACTAGAAAATCAATCACCTTTTACTTCAGTTGTTAAAAGAACTGAAGTTAAAAGGTTCACTTTTAAAGTCAGTTCTTTAAAGAACTGACGTTAAAAGTGCCTGACTAGAAAATCAAATACCTTTTACTTCAGCTTGTTAAAAGAACTGAGTTAAAAGGTTCACTTTAACGCCGGTTGTTTAAAGAACTCGACGCTAAAGTGGCTCACTAGAAAATCAATCACCTTTTACTTCAGTTGTTAAAAGAACTGGTGTTAAAATGTTCACTTTTAAAGGGGTCTCCCTTACTTCCGTTGTTTAAAGAACTGACGTTGAAAGTGGCTCACTAGAAAATCAACCACCCTTTACTTCAGTTGTTAAAAGAACTGAAGTTAAACGGTTCACTTTTAACGTCAGTTGTTTAAAGAACTGACGTTGAAAGTGGCTCACTAGAAAATCAATCACCTTTTACTTCAGTTGTTAAAAGAACTGAATTAAAAGGTTCACTTTTAACGTCAGTTGTTTAAAGAACTGACGTTAAAAGTGGCTGACTAGAAAATCAATCACCTTTTACTTCAGTTGTTAAAAGAACTGAAGTTAAAAGGTTCACTTTTAACGTCAGTTGTTTAAAGAACTGACGTTGAAAGTGGCTCACTAGAAAATCAATCACCTTTTACTTCAGTTGTTAAAAGAACTGAATTAAAAGGTTCACTTTTAACGTTAGTTGTTTAAAGAAAGGACGTTAAAATTGGCTCACTAGAAAATCAATCACCTTTTACTTCAGCTGTTAACAGACCTCAATTTAAAAGGTTCACTTTTAACGTCAATTGTTTAAAGAACTGACGTTGAAAGTGGCTCACTAGAAAATCAATCACCTTTTACTTCAGTTGTTAAAAGAACTGAAGTTAAAAGGTTCACTTTTAACGTTAGTTGTTTAAAGAACTGACGTTAAAAGTGGCTCACTAGAAAATCAATCAACTGAAGTTAAAAGGTTCACTTTTAACGTCAGTTGTTTAAAGAACTGACGTTGAAAGTGGCTCACTAGAAAATCAATCACCTTTTACTTCAGTTGTTAAAAGAACTTAAGTTAAAAGGTTCACTTTTAACGTCAGTTGTTTAAAGAACTGACGTTGAAAGTGGCTCACTAGAAAATCAATCACCTTTTACTTCAGTTGTTAAAAGAACCGAAGTTAAAAGGTTCACTTTTAACGTTAGTTGTTTAAAGAACTGACGTTAAAAGTGGCTCACTAGAAAATCAATCACCTTTTACTTCAGTTGTTAAAAGAACTGAAGTTAAAAGGTTCACTTTTAACGTCAGTTGTTTAAAGAACTTACGTTGAAAGTGGCTCACTAGAAAATCAATCACCTTTTACTTCAGTTGTTAAAAGAACTGAAGTTAAAAGGTTCACTTTTAACGTCAGTTGTTTAAAGAACTGACGTTAAAAGTGGCTCACTAGAAAATCAATCACCCTTTACTTCAGCTGTTAAAAGAACTGGTTAAAGGGTTCACTTTTAACGCCACTTGTTTAAAGAACCGTCGTTGAAAGTTGCTCTCTAAAAAATCAATCACCTTTTTACTTCAGCTTGTTAAAAGAACTGGTAAAGGTTCACTTTTAACGTCGGTTGTTTAAAGAATCGACGCTGAAAGTGGCTCACTAGAAAATCAATCACCTTTTACTTCGGTTGTTAAAAGAACTGGTTAAAAGGTTCACTTTTAACGCCGCTTGTTTAAAGAACTGACGTTGAAAGTGGCTCACTAGAAAATCAATCACCTTTTACTTCAGCTTAAAAGAATCGGTTAGGTTCACTTTTAACGCCGCTTGTTTAAAGAACTGACGCTGAAAGTGGCTCAATAGAAAATCAATCACCTTTACTTCAGCTTGTTAAAAGAATCAAGTTAAAAGGTTCACTTTTAACGCCGTTGTTTAAAGAACTCGACGCTAAAAGTGGCTCACTAGAAAATCAATCACCTTTTACTTCAGCTTGTTAAAAGAACTGGTTAAAAGGTTCACTTTTAACGCCGCTTGTTTAAAGAACTGACGCTAAAAGTGGCTCACTAGAAAATCAATCACCTTTTACTTCAGTTGTTAAAAGAACTCGGTTAAAAGGTTCACTTTTAACGCCGGTTGTTTAAAGAACTGACGTTAAAAGTGGCTCACTAGAAAATCAATCACCTTTACTTCAGTTGTTAAAAGAACTGAGTTAAAAGGTTCACTTTTAACGCCGGCTTGTTTAAAGAACCGACGCTAAAAGTGGCTCACTAAAAATCAATCACCTTTTACTTCAGCTTGTTAAAAGAACTCAGTTAAAAGGTTCACTTTTAACGCCACTTGTTTAAAGAACTGACGTTGAAAGTGGCTCACTAGAA
>JAUPTC010000239.1:0-69243 GCA_030762895.1 Sophora flavescens | reverse complement strand
GATTTCCCACTATCATAGGTTCATACAATTTCCAGGCCCTAAGCAAATTCTTATCCCCTCCCGGTTGTAGCAACAATTTACAAACGAAACTATCCTGCTGAGATACATGTCCCTATTCCCGAATTAAACAAACGGGGTTAAGCCCTCATGAACTAAACGAACATGAACGCATACACACGCGAATTAAACAAACGCGATTGATAATAGGAACATGATATCACCGGAAATAAATCAATACAATGCATTATACTCCTGAATTAAACAAACATAAATACAAGGCATGGCATTGAAGAGGGAAAAGCATACAAAACAGGAAAGTATAAGAACCTCAAGTATGTGGAAATCAATTACAATAGATCAATCCTAAGAATTTAGTTCTCCATAACACAAACGAAATCACAGAGAAAAGTGTAAAACAGAAAATGGAAAAAACAAGTGTCTTTACAAAATGTTCGAAATGACCTTTTATACAAATTCAGAATCCGGATGGCTCATGAGGCGAGCACCCATTCGCGAGGCGAATTAAATGAAGATTCAGCAACCATTGCCAGTCAAGCGAGGCGAATAGACTCACGCGAGACGAGTATAACAAGAGTTTTCTCATTACGCCCGTAAAGGCCATCAGGGCCTAAACCGTGATGCTCTCGACTTCCAGATTCGCGAGGCGAAGGAATACTCGCGAGGAGAGACGCTTCAGCTACAAAACTGCCACGGCCATGACCATCAACACGGGCAAGCCGAGATAGACTCTGACTTTTTCAGGTTTGCAAGGCTCGCGTGGCGAGACCTTCTTCGCGGGGCGACCCGCAGACTTAGCAATTTCTTGGAACAATCAAGGCTTCGGGTCGCGTGGCGAGCGTGTCCTTCATGGGCGAGACCTCTGTTCTTTATTTTTCTAGCTTCTACTTACCTGAAAACAAGGAAGTAAGCATAAGTGTATTATTTTGACTTAAAACTAGCTAAATTAACTTAAAACTACTCTAGAGACTCAAAACCTTGCTTGAGGACAATCTAATCTAATTTGGGTGAAAATACGATATAATTTGCACAAAACCCTGGTCATACTAGCTATAAAACTAGATGAGCCGGAGGCTTATCAAAATACCCCAAACTTAAACTTTGCTTGTCCCCAAGCAAACTAAGACTCAAAAAATCAAAAAGACTCAAGACCTGGCAAGCTCAAAAGATTCAATCAACATTGCACACATTCAAGCACTACATCAAAAACAATTTTTCTTCATTGTTTCCCCTTTTCAAACAGAGCAATCCCCATATTCATTTATTCTAAACATTTGAGAGTTTCATCATGAAAACAATCAGAAATCTAAGCAGGGGATCTAAGTCACACACAAGAGGGAGATCACCAAATCCAAACAACTGCCTTCCTCACAAGGGCATTATTTGTTCACTCAGTCACTCAATTTATGTCAGGCTAACAACTTGCACTCAGTTTCACTTTTCAAGTACACTTCCCAAAAAATTGCTTTTCATCTCCAAATGGCTCCCACAGAAAACAAGCAAGCAACATCAGAAGGTCTTTATTGGGTTGTAATGGGGCCTGGCTAAGGGTAGGATATACAAAAGGAACTAAGCTGAAGACCCTAGGAACTAAGAGAGCATGAACTATATTTACACATAGAAGTTCACTCAAGCTCCTTTCTTTATTTTTTTCTTTACACTTCTGGGTGGCTACAGCTCTCTTTATTTCTTTTTGGCATTTTTGTTTTTTTTTTTTTTTTGTTTTTTTTTTTCATTTTTTTTTTTTTTTTTTTTTTTTTTTTTTTTTTTTTTACAATCAATACCAAAAACATATTACACCTTGCAGCCACCCCAAACTTTAGTTCTTGCACCCATTCTAAGATTACATGCTCTCCTAATCCTAAGATCGGGTTAACATGGTTTTCCAGATTTTTGGGCTTATAACATTAGGTTATCAAGAACTAATAGGCTAATAGGCTCAAAAGGGCTAACTAGGGAACATGCAAAAGGAATTAGTTTATTCAGGCCAAGTAGCTATTTACAAAGAAACTGCCTAAATCATTTGCTACTCACAGATAATCATGCAAACCAAAAAGAGATTCAATCAAATCCAGGGAAGTACAACTTAAAAAGTGATTTCACACAGTCAAAGAACATGTTGGAGGCTCAAAACCTCACCTGGACATTTTTTTGCAAATTGCTTGACAGAGATTCTATCCCTAGTGTGTGCTTCCTATCACCCCAAACTTATCATAAATCATGCCATCATAACAAAATCCCAAAGTTCAGTTTTCAATCACATGGGGATCATTTTTCAAAAAATTTTCTCCAATCCTAGGGGTAAACAGTCAATACTATCATGCAATCAATCTATGCAAAATCAATACAATCCAATAAACTTGCCAATACCAAGACACAAACACAACTCCTGAGCTTCTCAAATTATTCAGGAGCCTTATTAAAAACAAAACAGAATTAAAGTAAGGAAAAGAAAATTAAAAAGGAGAAAGGGTTAAGAAAACTCATTAAGGGCGGTTCCACCAGGATCCCATTGCTTGTAACATAAGTCCCACATGGTAGTCAAAGGACTGAAACTTGATCCATGCCTCCCTAACTTGCAGCTTTGATGCGGAGGTGAGCACTTGACAATTATAATAACTCCACCCAGTGCGGTGGACTTCTCACTACCTCTCGGGTCACAGATGACCTCTTTCTCAATGAAATCCTCCCAATAGAATCGGAGTTCAACCTCTTGGACCGGCCATGGTGCAAGATCCAAGGGTGCAAAATCCATCACTGGTGGCTCCTCAGGGGGAGGTGGCAAACAGTTAGAAACGGTTACCGGTGCTGCTTCAACTTCTGCAATGTCTTCATCCACTGCATTAACAAATTTTTCACCTGCTATACACGCGGAAATTTCAGCACACACCAAACAAAGGTTAGAGTTAGTACATATATTACAAGAAAATGAATCAGAAAAAGTTAGAATGTCTGGGAATTCTTCACACAGTGCATCCACCCCATTACTCTCAATACATGCAATTGTTTTACTTGAATCATCTACTCCCAAAGGTTCTTCTTTATCTTCAGGCACGGGGGAGCAGATGCCCTCTTGATCCTCCTTTTCTAAGTTTCCTAAAAAAAATAAACATGCAAAACGATCTGCATTTTCTATTTTTCCTGAAAAGTATAAACCTGTAAAACATTCTACACACAAAGCAGTTCCATCACAATAACAAGCATTAGGATCAGGGGATTCAACACATAATTCATCATCAACAGAAACATTATCATCAGAATTATTTTCAAAAATAACCACTTTAGAATCTGTATGTTCCTCAAGAGGCTGTGGAGTTAACATTGCAGCTGAGTTGGCGGTAACTTGATCAATCAGAGCCCACAATTTCTGAGATTCAGCTTGGTCCCTCTGGTATTGAGCCTCCATCCTCTGTTGAAATTCAAGATTGCTCGCTTCCATCATCCGTTGAAATTCAAAATCTTGTTGTGCCATCCGTTGATTGTTCTCTTCCATTTGTTGTAGCATTGAAGCAATCTCATCCAAGGTGGAAGGTGCAGAGGTGGTCACTTGGCTAGGATAGTATGGTGGTGGCTCACTACAATTAGGATAATACATGCAAGGTTGCTCATAATAAACATTAGGCAAATATCCATACATGTAATTATCCATGGCAATCAAACAACCTGACAAGCGAGACAAAACTAACTAGAAAAGAGAAATTTTTTTATATATTTTATATATATATATATATATATTTTAAATTTTTTTCTGCTAATAACAACAAACAAGAGTCCCCTACAACGGCGCCAATTTTTGGTCACATTGCCGCCACACGCTAAAAAGAATGAGCGATTATTAAAATAATGCAAGATATAGTGCGACAACTCGGATCGTCTCTCAAGGACTCTTTAGTTGTTGTTATTATTAATGAAAAATTAGTAAAAGTTAGAAATGGGGGTTTTGGATTGAAAACTAAATTAAGAAAACAAAACACTAAAAACAAAGCAGTTAAAGAGAATAGCAAATAGACAAAAGCGATTAACCCATCGTTCTTGGTTTCCCACTATCATTGATTCATGCAAATCCTAAGCAGATACTAATCCCCTCCCGGTTGTAGCAACAATTAACAAACGAAAACCGCTACTACGGATGTATGTTCCTATTCCCGAAAATAACAAACGGGGTTAAGCTCTCATGAACAAACGAACATGAATGAACACACGCGAAATAACAAACGCGATTATATATAGGAACATAGCATCACCGAAATAAAACAATACAACACTATATATTCCTGAAATAACAAATGAAACATACAAAGATTGCATTGAAAAGAGAGAAGCAAATGATCATGAAATACGTAACCTCAAATGTTAACAGAAACCAATTACAGTAGATTAATCTAGGAGACTAATTCTCCATTACAAAAGAAAGACAACAAACTAAAAGGAAAAACAATAGCTAACAAGTTCAGAAACTAGCCAAAACTGGCTAATTCTGACCCCCCCTTCATTTCTGCCTAAGACTGCTTATATACACGTTTCTGGAGTCAGAGTACTCGCGAGGCGAAGCACTGCTCGCGAGGCGAATTACATGAAAGGTCTGCAACTTTTGGTCTTCTCGCGCGGCGAGCACATCCTTCGCGAGGCGAACTCTTCAGCTTCCAACTGTTACGCCCGTGGCATTCAACACGCCCAAACCGTGAGGCTTCTGATCTTCCAAGACTCGCGAGGCGAAGGATTACTCGCGGGGCGAACGCTTCAACTTCAGAATTGCCACGGCTGTGATCTTCAACACGGGCAAGCCGTGATCGTCTCTGACTTTTTCATGGTTGCAATACTCGCGGGGCGAGAGATTATTCGCGGGGCGAGTGGCTCCAGATTTATTACTTTTTATTAACCTGAAAATAGAAAATACAAGCAAATAATTATTCAACTCTAAAACAACTAAATTAACATAAAAACAATTTACAGACTCAAAATACTACTTAGGAACAATAAAGTCTAATTTGGGTAAAAATGGTATAAAATAAGCACAAAGCCAAGGTCTTGACTGTTATAAAACCAGTCAAACAGAGGCTCATCAAAATGAGCGATTATTAAAATAATGCAGTATAGTGCGACAACTCGGATCGTCTCTCAAGGACTCTTTAGTTGTTGTTATTATTAACAGAAAATTAGTAAAAGTTAGAAATGGGGGTTTTGGATTGAAAACTAAATTAAGAAAACAAAACACTAAAAACAAAGCAGTTAAAGAGAATAGCAAATAGACAAAAGCGATTAACCTACTGTTCTTGGTTTCCCACTATCATTGATTCATGCAAATCCTAAGCAGATACTAATCCCCTCCCGGTTGTAGCAACAATTAACAAACGAAAACCGCTACTACAGATGTATGTTCCTATTCCCGAAATAACAAACGGGGTTAAGCTCTCATGAACAAACGAACATGAATGAACACACGCGAAATAACAAACGCGATTATATATAGGAACATAGCATCACCGAAATAAAACAATACAACACTATATATTCCTGAAATAACAAACAGAAACATACAGCATTGCATTGAAAAGAGAGAAGCAAATGATCATGAAATACGGAACCTCAAATGTTAACAAAACCAATTACATGAGATTAATCTAGGAGACTAATTCTCCATTACAAAAGAAAGACAACAAACTAAAAGGAAAAACAATAGCTAACAAGTTCGAAACTAGCCAAAACAGCTAATTCGACCCCCCTTCATTTCTCGCCTAAGACCGCTTATATACACGTTTCGGAGTCGAGTACTCGCGAGGCGAAGCAATCGCTCGCGAGGCGAATTACATGAAAGGTCTGCAACTTTTGGTCTTCTCGCGCGGCGAGCACATCCTTCGCGAGGCGAACTCTTCAGCTTCCAACTGTTACGCCCGTGGCATTCAACACGCCCAAACCGTGAGGCTTCTGATCTTCCAAGACTCGCGAGGCGAAGGATTACTCGCGGGGCGAACGCTTCAACTTCAGAATTGCCACGGCTGTGATCTTCAACACGGGCAAGCCGTGATCGTCTCTGACTTTTTCATGGTTGCAATACTCGCGGGGCGAGAGATTATTCATGGGGGTGAGTGGCTCCAGATTTATTACTTTTTATTAACCTGAAAATAGAAAATACAAGCAAATAATTATTCAACTCTAAAACAACTAAATTAACATAAAAACAATTTACAGACTCAAAATACTACTTAGGAACAATAAAGTCTAATTTGGGTAAAAATGGTATAAAATAAGCACAAAGCCAAGGTCTTGACTGTTATAAAACCAGTCAAACAGAGGCTCATCAAAATACCCCAAACTTAAACTTTGCTTGTCCCCAAGCAAACTACACTCAAAAACTTAAAAAGACTCAAGACCTGGCAAGCTTAAGAATTCAATCAACTTTCACACAGATTTCAAGCAATTTTCCAAAAGAATTTTTTTTCTTTCAATGTTCCCCCCTTTCAAGCAAAGTAATCCCCACATTCATTTATTCTAAACAGTTGAGAAATTAATCATTCAGACAATCAGAAATCTAAGCAGGGGATCTAAGTTACACACAAAAGAGAGATCACCAAAATCAAACAACTGCCTTCCTCACAAGGGAAATTTGTGTTCACTCAATCGCTCAGTTTTTTTTTTTTTTTTGTCAGGTTATCAACAATTCACTCAATTTCACTTTTAAGAGCACTTCCCATAAATTTGATTTTCATCTCCTAATGGTTCCCACAGAAAACATGCAAGCAACATCAAAAGGTCTTTTATGGGTTGTAATGGGGCCTGGCTAAGGGTAGGATATACAAAGGAACTAGGCTGAAGACCCTAGGAACTAAGAGAGCATGAACATTATTTACACTTTGAAATTCACTCAAGTTCCTTTCTTAATTTTTCATTTTGCCTTGGGTGACTACAACCTTTTTATTTCTTTTTGGCATTTTTTGCACTTTTAAATTTTTTTCTTTTTTTTTTTTTCTTTTTTCTTTTATTATTTTTTTTTCACAAACTTTTTTTTTTTTTTTTTTTTTACATAAATTTTTTTCTCAATCCCATACAACACATTGCACCTGGTAGCCACCCCAAACTTAATTTCTTGCAACCAAATTTCTTACTAAGATTCCATGCTCTCCTAATCCTAAGATCGGGTTAACATGGTTTTTTTTTTTCAGATTTTAGCTTGTAACATAAGGTTAACAAGAACAATAGGCTCATCAGGCTCAAAGGGCTAACTAGGGAACATGCATTAGGAATTGGTTATTTTTAGGCTAAGTAGCTATTTACAAGGAAAATGCCTAAATCATTTGCTACACACATATAATCATGCAAACCAAAAAGAGATTCAATCAAATCCAGGGAAGTACAACTTAAAAAGTGATTTCACACAGTCAAAGAACATGTTGGAGGCTCAAAACCTCACCTGGACATTTTTTTGCAAATTGCTTGACAGAGATTCTATCCCTAGTGTGTGCTTCCTATCACCCCAAACTTATCATAAATCATGCCATCATAACAAAATCCCAAAGTTCAGTTTTCAATCACATGGGGATCATTTTTCAAAAAATTTTCTCCAATCCTAGGGGTAAACAGTCAATACTATCATGCAATCAATCTATGCAAAATCAATACAATCCAATAAACTTGCCAATACCAAGACACAAACACAACTCCTGAGCTTCTCAAATTATTCAGGAGCCTTATTAAAAACAAAACAGAATTAAAGTAAGGAAAAGAAAATTAAAAAGGAGAAAGGGTTAAGAAAACTCATTAAGGGCGGTTCCACCAGGATCCCATTGCTTGTAACATAAGTCCCACATGGTAGTCAAAGGACTGAAACTTGATCCATGCCTCCCTAACTTGCAGCTTTGATGCGGAGGTGAGCACTTGACAATTATAATAACTCCACCCAAGGCACGGTGGACTTCTCACTACCTCTCGGGTCACAGATGACCTCTTTCTCAATGAAATCCTCCCAATAGAATCGGAGTTCAACCTCTTGGACCGGCCATGGTGCAAGATCCAAGGGTGCAAAATCCATCACTGGTGGCTCCTCAGGGGGAGGTGGCAAACAGTTAGAAACGGTTACCGGTGCTGCTTCAACTTCTGCAATGTCTTCATCCACTGCATTAACAAATTTTTCACCTGCTATACACGCGGAAATTTCAGCACACACCAAACAAAGGTTAGAGTTAGTACATATATTACAAGAAAATGAATCAGAAAAAGTCAGAATGTCTGGGAATTCTTCACACAGTGCATCCACCCCATTACTCTCAATACATGCAATTGTTTTACTTGAATCATCTACTCCCAAAGGTTCTTCTTTATCTTCAGGCACGGGGGAGCAGATGCCCTCTTGATCCTCCTTTTCTAAGTTTCCTGAAAAAAAATAAACCTGCAAAACGATCTGCATTTTCTATTTTTCCTGAAAAGTATAAACCTGTAAAACATTCTACACACAAAGCAGTTCCATCACAATAACAAGCATTAGGATCAGGGGATTCAACACATAATTCATCATCAACAGAAACATTATCATCAGAATTATTTTCAAAAATAACCACTTTAGAATCTGTATGTTCCTCAAGAGGCTGTGGAGTTAACATTGCAGCTGAGTTGGCGGTAACTTGATCAATCAGAGCCCACAATTTCTGAGATTCAGCTTGGTCCCTCTGGTATTGAGCCTCCATCCTCTGTTGAAATTCAAGATTGCTCGCTTCCATCATCCGTTGAAATTCAAAATCTTGTTGTGCCATCCGTTGATTGTTCTCTTCCATTTGTTGTAGCATTGAAGCAATCTCATCCAAGGTGGAAGGTGCAGAGGTGGTCACTTGGCTAGGATAGTATGGTGGTGGCTCACTACAATTAGGATAATACATGCAAGGTTGCTCATAATAAACATTAGGCAAATATCCATACATGTAATTATCCATGGCAATCAAACAACCAGACAAGCAGACAAAACTAACTAGAAAAGAGAAATTTTTTTTATATATTTTATATATATATATATATATATTTTAAATTTTTTTTCTGCTAATAACAACAAACAAGAGTCCCCGGCAACGGCGCCAATTTTTGGTCACATTGCCGCCACACGCTAAAAGAATGAGCGATTATTAAAATAATGCAAGATAGTGCGACAACTCGGATCGTCTCTCAAGGACTCTTTAGTTGTTGTTATTATTAACAGAAAATTAGTAAAAGTTAGAAATGGGGGTTTTGGATTGAAAACTAAATTAAGAAAACAAAACACTAAAAACAAAGCAGTTAAAGAGAATAGCAAATAGACAAAAGCGATTAACCTACTGTTCTTGGTTTCCCACTATCATTGATTAATGAAAAACCTAAGCAGATACTAATCCCTCCCGGTTGTAGCAACAATTAACAAACGAAAACCGCTACTACAGATGTATGTTCCTATTCCCGAAATAACAAACGGGGTTAAGCTCTCATGAACAAACGAACATGAATGAACACACGCGAAATAACAAACGCGATTATATATAGGAACATAGCATCACCGAAATGAAACAATACAACACTATATATTCCTGAAATAACAAAAGAAACATACAAGATTGCATTGAAAAGAGAGAAGCAAATGATCATGAAATACAGAACCTCAAATGTTAACAAACCAATTACATTAGATTAATCTAGGAGACTAATTCTCCATTACAAAAGAAAGACAACAAACTAAAAGGAAAAACAATAGCTAACAAGTTCGAAACTAGCCAAAACTGGCTAATTCGACCCCCCTTCATTTCTGCCTAAGACCGCTTATATACACGTTTCGAGTCAGAGTACTCGCGAGGCGAAGCACTGCTCGCGAGGCGAATTACATGAAAGGTCTGCAACTTTTGGTCTTCTCGCGCGGCGAGCACATCCTTCGCGAGGCGAACTCTTCAGCTTCCAACTGTTACGCCCGTGGCATTCAACACGCCCAAACCGTGAGGCTTCTGATCTTCCAAGACTCGCGAGGCGAAGGATTAATCGCGGGGCGAACGCTTCAACTTCAGAATTGCCACGGCTGTGATCTTCAACACGGGCAAGCCGTGATCGTCTCTGACTTTTTCATGGTTGCAATACTCGCGGGGCGAGAGATTATTCGCGGGGCGAGTGGCTCCAGATTTATTACTTTTTATTAACCTGAAAATAGAAAATACAAGCAAATAATTATTCATGGGTCCCTTCCCTCCTTCTTTTGGCTTTGTATATATTTTGTTAGCTGTAGATTATGTTTCAAAGTGGGTGGAAGCAATCCCCACTAGGACTAACGATGCTCAGATTGTTTCAAAATTTGTTAGGTCCAACATTTTTTGCAGGTTTGGTATACCCAAGGCCATCATCGATGACCGTGGCACGCATTTTTGCAATGTAACCTTGGAGGCCTTACTCGGAAAATATGGGGTTGTACATAGAGTGTCTCACCGCTACCACCCACAAACCAATGGCCAAGCTGAAATATCCAACAGGAGATCAAGCAAATTCGGAGAAAATGGTGCAGCCTAATAGGAAGGAATGGAGCCGCCGTCTGGAAGACGCACTGTGGGCTCAAAGGACTGCTTTCAAGACCCCTATAGGGATGTCCCCATTTCGGCTAGTTTTTGGTAAGGCATGTCACCTCCCGGTGGAGGTTGAACATAGAGCATACTGGGCAGTAAAGTGTTGTAATATGGATATGAATAAATCTGGTGTTGAAAGAAAGCTGCAGTTGCAGCAACTTGAGGAGCTTAGGCTCGAAGCCTATGAGAGCTCCAAGATTTATAAAGAAAAGACAAAAAAATTTCATGATAGAATGATAGTTAGGAAGGAATTTTTTGTGGGTCAGCTAGTATTATTGTTTAACTCCCGCCTGAAACTGATGGCTGGGAAACTTAGGTCCAAATGGGATGGCCCCTTTGTCATTACTAATGTGTTTCCTTATGGTGCAGTAGAGATTACACGTGCAGGTACACACAAGCCTTTCAAGGTTAATGGGCAGAGGTTGAAGCCATTCCATGGTGTGGATGCTGTTGTTCCTATGGCTACCAATGTTGAGGAGCTATCTTTGGATGCTCCAACCTACACTGATGCTTGATCAGGGAGTTTCTTTTCCTTTCCCTCACTCTGATTGTCTAATTTTGTTGTTCATTGGGGACAATGCCTGTTTTAAGTGTGGGGGAGGGAACTAGTTGTAGTTTTTCTTTTCTTTGAATAAAGCTCCTGAATAATTTGAGAAGCTCAGGAGCATTTGTGTGTTAAGTTTTTAGTTGGCAAGTTTGTTAGATTTTGATTGATGTTGCACAGATTGCTTGCATGATTGATATGTGATGATTCCCCCTAGGCTGAAAAATTTGAAAATTTTTTGTGATTCCCATGTGAAATTGAAAACTGAACCTTGGGATTCTGTTATGATAGCATGATGAATGATAAGTTTGGGGTGATAGGGAGCACACACTAGGGATAGTATCTCTGTTCAAATAATTTGCAAATAATGTCCAGGTGAGGTTTTGAGCCTCCAACATGTTTTAAAATGTGTGAAAATCACTTTCAAGTTGCACTTCCCTGGATTTGATTGAATCTCTTTTTGGTTTGCATGATTATATGTGTGTAGCAAATGATTTAGGCAGTTTCTTTGTAAATAGCTACTTGGCCTGAATAAACCAATTCCTAATGCATGTTCCCTAGTTAGCCCTTTTGAGCCTATTAACCTGTTAATTCTTGATAACCTAATGTTATAAGCCCTAAAATCTGGAAAACCATGTTAACCCGATCTTAGGATTAGGAGAGCATGTAATCTTAGAATGGGTGCAAGAAACTAAAGTTTGGGGTGGCTGCGTGGTGTAAAATGTTGTTGGGATTGAAAGAAAAAAAAAAGGTGTACAAATGAAAAAAAAGAAAAGAAAAGAAAAACAGAAAAAAATAAAAGTTCAAAAATGCCAAAAAGAAATAAAAAGAGCTGTAGCCACCCAGAAGTGTAAAGAAAAAAATAAAGAAAGGAGCTTAAGTGAATTTCTATGTGTAAATATAGTTCATGCTCTCTTAGTTCCTAGGGTCTTCAGCTTAGTTCCTTTTGTATATCCTACCCTTAGCCAGGCCCCATTACAACCCAATAAAGACCTTCTGATGTTGCTTGCATGTTCTCTGTGGGAACCATTTTGAGATGAAAAGCAAATTTGTGGGAAGTGTACTTGAAAAGTGAAACTGAGTGCAAGTTGTTAGCCTGACATAAACTGAGTGACTGAGTGAACAAATAATGCCCTTGTGAGGAAGGCAGTTGTTTGGATTTGGTGATCCCCCTCTTGTGTGTGACTTAGATTCCCTGCTTAGATTTCTGATTGTTTTCATGATGAAACTCTCAATTGTTTGGAATAAATGAATGTGGGGATTGCTCTGTTTGAAAAGGGGGAAACAATGAAGAAAAATTGTCTTTGAAGTTGCTTGAATTTGTGCAATGTTGGTTGAATCTTTTAAGCTTGCCAGGTCCCGAGTCTTTTTGATTTTTGAGTCTTAGTTTGCTTGGGGACAAGCAAAGTTTAAGTTTGTGGTATTTTGATAAGCCTCCTGGCTCATCTAGTTTTATAGCTAGTATGACCAGGGTTTTGTGCAAATTATATCGTATTTTCACCCAAATTAGATTAGATTGTCCTCAAGCAAGGTATTGAGTCTCTAGAGTAGTTTTAAGTTAATTTAGCAAGTTTTAAGTCAAAATAATACACTTATGCTTATTTCCTTGTTTTCAGGTTAAGTAGAAGTTGAGAAAATAAAGAACAGGGGATTCGCCCCGCGAAAGCCATGCTCGCCTCGCGACCCCGAAGCCTGACTGTTCCAAGAAATTGCTAAATCTCTGGGTCGCCTCGCGAAGAAGGTCTCGCCCCGCGAGTCTTCCAAACCTGAAAAAGTCAGAGACGATCACGGCTTGCCCGTAAAGAAGGTCATGGCCGTGGCAGTTTTGAAGTTGAAGAGTCTCGCCTCGCGAGTATTCCTTCGCCACGCGAATCTGGAAGTCAGAGAGCATCACGGTTAGGCCCTGATGGCCATAACGGGCGTAAGGAGAAAACTCTTCATATCCTCGCCTCGCGAGAGTCACTTCGCCTCGCGAGAATGCCAAAGGTTGCTGACTCTTCATGAAATTCGCCTCGCGAATGTTTACTCGCCTCGCGAGCCCTCTGAATTCTGAATTTGTATAAAAGGCTGTTCTGAATATTTTGTAGAGACTTTTGCTTCTCCAACTTTCGAATATACATTTTCTCTGTGATTTCGTTGTTGCCATGGAGCACTAAGTCCTAGGATTAGTCTACTGTTTGAGGATCCTATATACTTGAGGTTATGTAAACCCCTATTTTAATTGTTTTTCCCTTTTCAATATCATATTGCATATTTCTGTTTGTTATTTCAGGAGTGTGTAATATTGTATTGATTAGTTTCAGTGATGTAAATTTCCTATACATAATCGCGTTTGTTAATTCGCGTGTGTTCATTCATGATCGTTTGATCATGAGCGCTTAATCCCGTTTGTTATTTCGGGAATAGGAATTTGCATCCATAGTAGCAATTACGTTGTTAGTTGTTCTATCAGAATCGAAAGGGGATTAGAATCTGCTTAGGGCTTGGGTTTACATTAACCAAGGATAGTTGGGAATTCTTGACAGTAGATTAATCGTTGTTTGATAACTGATAAACCCTTTTCAACTGCTTTGTTTTTGATTGCTCTGTTTTGTTTGTTCTTAATTGCATTCCAATCCAAACCCCCCCAAAACTTATTTTTGTGAAAAGTAATATTCTCAGAGTCCTTAGAGACGACATCCGAGTTGTCGCACTATACTATACTTTTAAACCCGCTCGACCTTTTTGGCGCGTGCGCGACAGCGCGACCAAAAATTAATTTTGATAAGCCTCTGGCTCATCTAGTTTTATAGCTAGTATGACCAGGGTTTTGTGCAAATTATATCGTATTTTCACCCAAATTAGATTAGATTGTCCTCAAGCAAGGTATTGAGTCTCTAGAGTAGTTTTAAGTTAATTTAGCAAGTTTTAAGTCAAAATAATACACTTATGCTTATTTCCTTGTTTTCAGGTTAAGTAGAAGTTGAGAAAATAAAGAACAGGGGATTCGCCCCGCGAAAGTCATGATCGCCTCGCGACCCCGAAGCCTTGACTGTTCCAAGAAATTGCTAAATCTCTGGGGTCGCCTCGCAAGAAGGTCTCGCCCGCGAGTCTTCCAAACCTGAAAAAGTCGGGAGACGATCACGGCTTGCCCGTAAAGAAGGTCATGGCCGTGGCAGTTTTGAAGCTGAAGAGTCTCGCCTCGCGAGTATTCCTTCGCCACGCGAACTGGGAAGTCGAGAGCATCATCACGGTTAGGCCCTGATGGCCATAACGGGCGTAAGGAGAAAACTCTTCATATCCTCGCCTCGCGAGAGTCACTTCGCCTCGCGAGAATGCCAAAGGTTGCTGACTCTTCATGAAATTCGCCTCGCGAATGTTTACTCGCCTCGCGAGCCCTCTGAATTCTGAATTTGTATAAAAGGCTGTTCTGAATATTTTGTAGAGACTTTTGCTTCTCCAACTTTCGAATATACATTTTCTCTGTGATTTCGTTGTTGCCATGGAGCACTAAGTCCTAGGATTAGTCTACTGTTTGAGGATCCTATATACTTGAGGTTATGTAAACCCCTATTTTAATTGTTTTTCCCTTTTCAATATCATATTGCATATTTCTGTTTGTTATTTCAGGAGTGTGTAATATTGTATTGATTAGTTTCAGTGATGTAAATTTCCTATACATAATCGCGTTTGTTAATTCGCGTGTGTTCATTCATGATCGTTTGATCATGAGCGCTTAATCCCGTTTGTTATTTCGGGAATAGGAATTTGCATCCATAGTAGCAATTACGTTGTTAGTTGTTACTGTAACTGAAAGGGGATTAGAATCTGCTTAGGGCTTGGGTTTACATTAACCAAGGATAGTTGGGAATTCTTGACAGTAGATTAATCGTTGTTTGATAACTGATAAACCCTTTTCAACTGCTTTGTTTTTGATTGCTCTGTTTTGTTTGTTCTTAATTGCATTCCAATCCAAACCCCCCCAAAACTTATTTTTGTGAAAAGTAATATTCTCAGAGTCCTTAGAGACGACATCCGAGTTGTCGCACTATACTATACTTTTAAACCCGCTCGACCTTTTTGGCGCGTGCGCGACAGCGCGACCAAAAATTGGCGCCGTTGCCGGGGACTCTTGTTTTCCATCAAACTTGCCATAACCAAGACACAAACACAACTCCTGAGCTTCTCAAATTATTCAGGAGCATTATTGACAATAAAACAGAAATAAAGCAAGAAAAAGAAAATTAAAAGAGGTAAGGGTTAAGAAAACTCATTCAGAGGCGGTTCCACCAGGATCCCATTGCTTGTAGCATAAGGCCCACGTGGTAACCAAAGGGTTGAAATTCATTCCAAGCCTCCCTAACTTGCAGCCTTTATGTGGAGGTGAGCACTTGATAACTATGATAACTCCACCCAGTGCGGCGGACTTCTCACTCCCCTTCGGGTCACATCTGACCTCTTTATCTACAAAGTCTCCCCAATAGAAGTGGGGCTCGACCTCTTGGATTGGCCATGGTGCAAAATCCAAGGGTGCAAAATCCAGAGCTTTTGGTTCCACAGGGGAAGGTGGCAAACAGTTAGAAATGGTTATCGGTGCTGCTTCAACTTCTGCAAGGTCTTCATCCACTGCACTATCAAATTTTTCACCTGCTATACATGCAGAAATTTCAGCACACACCAAACAAAGGTTAGAGTTAGTACATATATTACAAGAAAATGAATCAGAAAAATCTACAATGTCTGGAAATTCTGCAATTAGTTCATCATCCACCCCTCTACTCTCAACACGTGCATCTAAGACCAAAGAGTCTTCTTTATCCTCAAGCACGGTGGAGCAAATGTTCTCCTGATCCATATGGATGCTTTGCTTAACATACCTTTCAAAATAGCAATCTACACACAAAGCATTGCCATCACAATAACAATCATCAGGGGATTCAACACACAATTCAGTAACAGAAGTATCAGTATCAGACTCATCCTCAGAGGTATTTTCAAGAATAAATTGTGCCTCTGTAGGTTCTTCAATGGGCTGTGGAGCTAGCATTGCAGCTGAGTTGGCGGTAACTTGATCAATTAGAGCCCACAACTTTTGAGATTCAGCTTGGTCCCTCTGTTGGGCTTCAAGATTACTTGCCTCCATTGCCTCCATCCTCTGTTGAAATTCAAGATTGTATGCTTCCGTTTGTGCAGCCATTTGTTGTAGCATTTCTTCCAAACTGAGTTGGGCTAGTGTAGGGTCAGGCTGGTATTGCTGGCTTACTGCCATCCGTTGATTGTTCTCTTCCATTTGTTGTATCATAGAAGCAATCTCATCCAAGGTGCTCTGTGAAGGTTCGGAAGGTGCAGAGGTGGTCACTTGGCTAGGATAGTATGGTGGTGGCTCACTAAAATTAGGATAATACATGCAAGGTGGTGGTTCATAATAAACATTAGGCAAATATCCATACATGTAATTATCCATGGGGGGAAAATAAAATTTACAGACCAGACAAAACTAATTAGCAAAGCAAAAAGTTTTTTATTTTTTATTTTTTTTTCAAAAATTATTTTCTGCTAATAACAACAAACCAGAGTCCCCGGCAACGGCGCCAATTTTTGGTCGCGCTGTCGCGCACGCGCCAAAAAGGACGAGCGGGTTTAAAACTGTAGTATAGTGCGACAACTCGGATGTCGTCTCTAAGGACTCTGAGAATATTACTTTTCACAAAAAATAAGTTTTTGTGGGGGGGGTTTGGATTGGAATGCAATTAAGAAACACACAAAACAGAGCAATCAAAAACAAGGCAGTTGAAAAGGGATTATCAATAGTCAAAAACAGATTAATCTATTGCTCTTGATTTCCCACTATCATTGGTTCAAATAAATCCAAGCCCTATTCTAATCCCCTCCCGGTTGTAGCAGCAATTAACAACGCAATCACTACTACGGATGTATGTTCCTATTCCCGAAATAACAAACGGGGTTAAGCTCTCATGAACAAACGAACATGAATGAACACACGCGAAATAACAAACGCGATTAAGTATAGAAACATAACATCACCGAAATGAATCAATACAACACTATACATTCCTGAAATAACAAACAGAAACATATAGCATTGCATTGAAAAGAGAAAAGCAATAAAAACAGGAAATACAGAACCTCAAATGTAAATGGAAACCAATCCCAGTAGATTAATCAAGGAGACTAGTTCTCCATTACAGACTTAAACACAAAAGAAAAGAAAGGAAAATAAACTACTACTACTAACTACTATCTATCAAAGACTAGCCAAAACTGGCTAACTCTGACTTGCCCACACTATGACTAACTATGACTAACTCTTCTCTCAATATCTGAATGCTCCTTTTATTAACTTCAACCTCTGCCTCTTAGCTTTCCAAAACCACTTAATTTGCTTAATTATGAGTTAAGATGAGGGAGTTATGTCCACATTCAACTCATAGGGCAGCTGAAACGTCTCTGACTTCACATGGATTAAAGCCCTTCAAAACGGCTCTGTTTGGAATAATGGTCTTCATGAGAGTTAAACCTCTTTGTTTGATCTTTCATTTGCCACCGGTTTCAGTTCAAACCGACATCTACAGCCCAAGTTATGGCCCAATCTTCATGACCAGTTCAGGTTCCAAGGGACAGCAATTATGTTCTGACTTCAAGGCCCAATGTGACCCACTATACATCCAATTCAACATCTGAGTTCTTCATGAAAGTTGTTGGGCTTCCTTTTAGCTTTCCTGTTCTGACTCCTGCGTTTCTGTTTTTATAAGAGGGCCGCGCGTCACGAACGTTATGGCCTCTGCTTCAGGTGTACTTCCCTTCTTGCTCTTCTTATTGCCCTGAAAAACAGAAAATAACATAAGTACTTTATTTAACTCTAAATCAACTAAATTAACCTAAAAACACTTTACAGACTTAAAATCTTACTTAAGGACAATCAAGTCTAATTTGGGTGAAAATGATATAAAATTAGCACAAAGCCAAGGTCTTTACTAGTTATAAAACCGGTCAACCAGAGGCTCATCAAAATACCCCAAACTTAAACTTTGCTTGTCCCCAAGCAAACTAAAACTTAAACAGGACTCAGACTTGGCAAAACATGGCAAGCTTAAAAGATTCAATCAACTTTCGCACAGATTTCAAGCAATTTATCAAAACAATTTTTCCTTCAATGTCCCCCCCTTTTAAACAAAGTAATCCCCACAATCATTTATTCTAACCAATTGAGAATTTCATCATTCAAACAATCATTAATCTAAGCAGGGGATCTAAGTTACACACAAAAGAGAGATCACCAAGTTCAAACAACTGCCTTCCTCACAAGGGAGATTTGTGTTCACTCATTCGCTCAATTTGTGTCAGGTTATCAACATTGCACTCAATTTTACTTTTAAGAGCACTTCCCATAAATTTGATTTTCATCTCAAAATGATTCCCACAGAAAATATGCAAGCAACATCAAAAGGTCTTTTATGGGTTGTAATGGGGCCTGGCTAAGGGTAGGATATACAAAGGAACTAGGCTGAAGACCCTAGGAACTAAGAGAGCATGAACATTATTTACACTTTGAAATTCACTCAAGTTCCTTTCTTAATTTTTCATTTTGCCTTGGGTGACTACAACCTTTTTATTTCTTTTTGGCATTTTTTGCACTTTTAAATTTTTTTCTTTTTTTTTTTTCTTTTTTCTTTTATTATTTTTTTTTTCACAAACTTTTTTTTTTTTTTTTTTTTTTTTACATAAATTTTTTTCTCAATCCCATACAACACATTGCACCTGGTAGCCACCCCAAACTTAATTTCTTGCAACCAAATTTCTTACTAAGATTCCATGCTCTCCTAATCCTAAGATCGGGTTAACATGGTTTTTTTTTTTCAGATTTTAGCTTGTAACATAAGGTTAACAAGAACAATAGGCTCATCAGGCTCAAAGGGCTAACTAGGGAACATGCATTAGGAATTGGTTATTTTTAGGCTAAGTAGCTATTTACAAGGAAAATGCCTAAATCATTTGCTACACACATATAATCATGCAAACCAAAAAGAGATTCAATCAAATCCAGGGAAGTGAAACTTGAAAGTGATTTTCACACATTTTAAAACATGTTGGAGGCTCAAAAACCTCACCTGGACATTCATGCAAATTGCTTGACAGAGATTCTATCCCTAGTGTGTGCTTCCTATCACCCCAAACTTATCATAAATCATGCCATCATAACAAAATCTCAAAGTTCAGTTTTCAATCATATGGGGATCATTTTTCAAAAATTTTCAAGTCCTAGGGGGAAACAGTCAAAACATATTATGCCATCCATCTATGCAAAAATTTAATCAAATCCATCAAACTTGCCATAACCAAGACACAAACACAACTCCTGAGCTTCTCAAATTATTCAGGAGCATTATTGACAATAAAACAGAAATAAAGCAAGAAAAAGAAAATTAAAAGAGGTAAGGGTTAAGAAAACTCATTCAGAGGCGGTTCCACCAGGATCCCATTGCTTGTAGCATAAGGCCCACGTGGTAACCAAAGGGTTGAAATTCATTCCAAGCCTCCCTAACTTGCAGCCTTTATGTGGAGGTGAGCACTTGATAACTATGATAACTCCACCCAGTGCGGCGGACTTCTCACTCCCCTTCCGGGTCACATCTCGACCTCTTTATCTACAAAGTCTCCCCAATAGAAGTGGGGCTCGACCTCTTGGATTGGCCATGGTGCAAAATCCAAGGGTGCAAAATCCAGAGCTTTTGGTTCCACAGGGGAAGGTGGCAAACAGTTAGAAATGGTTATCGGTGCTGCTTCAACTTCCGCAAGGTCTTCATCCACTGCACTATCAAATTTTTCACCGCTATACATGCAGAAATTTCAGCACACACCAAACAAAGGTTAGAGTTAGTAGATATATTACAAGAAAATGAATCAGAAAAATCTACAATGTCCGGAAATTCTGCAATTAGTTCATCATCCACCCTCTACTCTCAACACGTGCATCTAAGACCAAAGAGTCTTCTTTATCCTCAAGCACGGTGGAGCAAATGTTCTCCGGTCCATATGGATGCTTTGCTTAACATACCTTTCAAAATAGCAATCTACACACAAAGCATTGCCATCACAATAACAATCATCGGGGATTCAACACACAATTCAAGAATGTAGTATCGATGATCGGACTCATCCTCAGAGGTATTTTCAAGAATAAATTGTGCCTCTGTAGGTTCTTCAATGGGCTGTGGAGCTAGCATTGCAGCTGAGTTGGCGGTAACTTGATCAATTAGAGCCCACAACTTTTGAGATTCAGCTTGGTCCCTCTGTTGGGCTTCAAGATTACTTGCCTCCATTGCCTCCATCCTCTCGTTGAAATTCAAGATTGTATGCTTCCGTTTGTGCAGCCATTTGTTGTAGCATTTCTTCCAAACTGAGTTGGGCTAGTGTAGGGTCAGGCCGGTATTGTTCGGCTTATCGCCATCCGTTGATTGTTCTCTTCCATTTGTTGTATCATAGAAGCAATCTCATCCAACGTGCTCGTGAAGGTTCGGAAGGTGCAGAGGTGGTCACTTGGCTAGGATAGTATGGTGGTGGCTCACTAAAATTAGGATAATACATGCAAGGTGGTGGTTCATAATAAACATTAGGCAAATATCCATACATGTAATTATCCATGGGGGGAAAATAAAATTTACAGACCAGACAAAACTAATTAGCAAAGCAAAAAGTTTTTTATTTTTTATTTTTTTTCAAAAATTATTTTCTGCTAATAACAACAAACCAGAGTCCCCGGCAACGGCGCCAATTTTTGGTCATACAGCCACAAGACGCGCCAAAAAGGACGAGCGGGTTTAAAACTGTAGTATAGTGCGACAACTCGGATGTCGTCTCTAAGGACTCGAGAATATTACTTTTCAAAAAAATAATTTTTGTGTGTGGTTTGGATTGGAATGCAATTAAGAAACACACAAAACAGAGCAATCAAAAACAAGGCAGTTGAAAAGGGATTATCAATAGTCAAAAACAGATTAATCTATTGCTCTTGATTTCCCACTATCATTGGTTCAAATAAATCCAAGCCCTATTCTAATCCCCTCCCGGTTGTAGCAGCAATTAACAACGCAATCACTACTACGGATGTATGTTCCTATTCCCGAAATAACAAACGGGGTTAAGCTCTCATGAACAAACGAACATGAATGAACACACGCGAAATAACAAACGCGATTAAGTATAGAAACATAACATCACTCAAATGAATCAATACAACACTATACATTCCTGAAATAACAAACAGAAACATATAGCATTGCATTGAAAAGAGAAAAGCAATAAAAACAGGAAATACAGAACCTCAAATGTAAATGGAAACCAATCCCAGTAGATTAATCAAGGAGACTAGTTCTCCATTACAGACTTAAACACAAAAGAAAAGAAAGGAAAATAAACTACTACTACTAACTACTATCTATCAAAGACTAGCCAAAACTGGCTAACTCTGACTTGCCCACACTATGACTAACTATGACTAACTCTTCTCTCAATATCTGAATGCTCCTTTTATTAACTTCAACCTCTGCCTCTTAGCTTTCCAAAACCACTTAATTTGCTTAATTATGAGTTAAGATGAGGGAGTTATGTCCACATTCAACTCATAGGGCAGCTGAAACGTCTCTGACTTCACATGGATTAAAGCCCTTCAAAACGGCTCTGTTTGGAATAATGGTCTTCATGAGAGTTAAACCTCTTTGTTTGATCTTTCATTTGCCACCGGTTTCAGTTCAAACCGACATCTACAGCCCAAGTTATGGCCCAATCTTCATGACCAGTTCAGGTTCCAGTGACAGCAATTATGTTCTGACTTCAAGGCCCAATGTGACCCACTATACATCCAATTCAACATCTGAGTTCTTCATGAAAGTTGTTGGGCTTCCTTTTAGCTTTCCTGTTCTGACTCCTGCGTTTCTGTTTTTATAAGAGGGCCGCGCGTCACGAACGTTATGGCCTCTCGCCTGTGTGTGTACTTCCCTTCTTGCTCTTCTTATTGCCCTGAAAAACAGAAAATAACATAAGTACTTTATTTAACTCTAAATCAACTAAATTAACCTAAAAACACTTTACAGACTCAACTCCTCCCACTTTCACTCCAACTGAGTGCATCCATTGAAGAAATTATCAAATTCTACAGCTTTATTTAAGTAATATATATATGGCTGGAGGACAAATTAGAGCAATTATATACCTGAAGGTTGTTTCCTTTTATGTAATCCCACATTCTTTTTATGACCTCAGCTCTTGATAACTCACTTTCTCCAGTACCAAGGAAGTTAACAAGGGCATCAGATAGCTGAAGAGGAGCAAGAAAACCTGATTTCCCTCCCTTCTGCCGTTTTTCCTTTCTTTTTGGCTCATCCAGATCTGCCATAAAGGTAGGTTAAATATGCAGCGAGCATGCTCTAAGCAATTGGCTATATTTATTATTTGCAATACTTGTATGAGGAATTATAGAAAAACTACGACCACATACCATTAATCCCCTCCCCCCCAACACCCCCCACCCAAAAAAAAAAATAAAAAATGAGGGGAGTTTGTCCAGTTGCATCAATGATTTCTGATATAAATAAATGTGCAAATATTTTTTCTTTCATCAAAAACAAAAAAATACTCTGCACAATTAAAATAAAAATGAAAGTAACAAAGTAAACTGAGATAAAAATCTACAGGAGCAAGAATTTATAATTGGTAAAGGAGGGACACGATAAGGAAGACAAATGATGTAAAATATTAACCAAATTCATCAATCATACCATCTTCTCTCTCTTGCTTCTTCGCTTTTCCTTTGGTGCTGACTTCACCTGACAACTATATCAAGAGATGAAGTTTAAACAATATTTTCTAAATTGTCAGCAAAAAAATGACTAGAGAATAGAACAGAGAAGTTCAAGTCTGCAGTGTCATGAAATAAAAGTTAACATTCAGTATAATAGCTAATATATTATAAATCAGTAGAAGTTCTTTGACGATGCAACATTTAAAGGGTCGTATAATTTTATCATGCTTAATAGGAGGACCCAAAAAAATACTTTTACAAGAATCCGTCGAAAAGAAAACTTCACATTTTCAAGGAAAATACCCCTAAAATAACAAGAAGGCAACACTGAAATTTAAAAAAAGGATCAGGTATTTTGTCAAATAAATATAATGAAAAATAACAATCTAAAAGAATATCCAAAATCTTATTTGGATACAACATAAAAATTGGTAAGGGTAAGGTTGCAGGAGCATACCATCATCTGAATCCAATGGCCAGATATGCTTTGACAATACTTTATTCATTTGGAACATGTTAATGGAATCGACATTAAAAAGGGTACGCAGTGCTTCATCGCAAATTATATTCCGCCTATTGTTCGTGTCTTGCAAATTTTTCTCCCTGATATAGGCCCATAATTGCTTCACAACCTAAGGCCAATAGCATTATAAATAGTTGCTATAAGTCCAGAAACAAAATCACATGATTCACATCATATACTCGCTTTTAAAGAAATTCTAGGTATCTCCTTACTACCATTTTTTTCACCCCAGGAAAAAGAAAGAAAGAAAGTATACCTCTGTCCTGGCCATTTCTGGTGCTCCAATGAATCCCTGAAGTTGCGGGGACAGGCTACATATTTTGCAAAAACCACCACTTCTTTTCTTTACTACCTCATTACCTAATTTGTTAGATCTGAAGTACAAGATGAAACAGCAGCTGTTAAAACAAGGGCTTCCTACGATGGAAAATATTTACAACTAGGTACTTGTACATATTTAATCCATTACTTAGATGTAAAGGTACATAAACAAGACAGTTTTTTTTACAAAATGTTTGTTGTGTAAGGTTTCTATGGGTGCCCAGAAGAGAAGAAAACTCCTCTAATGTCTATTGGTTTCATGCAAAATGAAGAAGTTTGATTATATTGGATATCCAGAACACCGCAACCTTTGTGCGAAATTTTTTTCCTTTCCTTCTATCCATTTTTGCTAAACAGGGTAGAAACAAAGAGGCACAAACAATTTCACCCCATGAATGTATGATAGTCATGATGTGTTCAAAGAACTCAAGGAAGTCTGACAAAAACAATAGGCGGAGTCTATTTTCAACCAAATATTAGGCTGATTGTNTGTGCGATTTGCAATGGACAGTTTGTTGTTATTTATTAACAGGTGTAATCTAATTAATATATCAAGTAAGATAAAAATGATGTAAAGTAAACCATCGGTTTTGTAGTTGGAAGTTTGGGATGAATCATAAATTTCAAATAGATTTTTCTCAAAGCTGCAATCTACGCATAAATCTTTTAGTCCTCTTTGGTTTCTCTGATTGTTGTTGCCTGGTTGCGCTCTCTCTCTCTACATGTGGCATCATAAGAAGAATCAGAATCGTAACTCTTGCATTAGAGAAAATTTTACGAATGATAAATGATTTAGAATCCTTTTGAGAGTGGTTTACTCTTGTGGCTTTGCAGTTATACAAGTTAGTAGTTTGAAAGAGAAATGCAATTATTATTATTATTATTATTAAAGAGCAATTCTCCTGCAGGCAATCATGCAAGTATATAAGTATTAGCATTTTACTAATGTGATTCACCAAACTGTCTAGTGCCTACATCCATGGAAACAAGTCAAACACTCGCATGACAGAAAAATCCACTTAACACAGTAACAATTATAAAATGGTGGGGCGGGGGAGAAACCAGAAAAAAACCAACCCCCCAAATGAACCATTATATTCAGAGAACAGATATGCTACTCTGATAGCAGTGTGATTACAGAAAAGATGTAAGTTGTCTAAAGTTTATGAAGATGACTGATTACAATCTTTACAAAGCCATAAAAATTAAACCTTCATCTGTGATTGACATTGGCGTACAAGAAAGCATAACAAGATTTAATTGTTGGGCAAAGCAAAGAATAATGAAAAGTTAAACCTGAAAACACTTTATCTCTTCATGTAAACTGCAAGGCAAGTAACCTAACCTTGTTGTGACTAACTTGAAAAGCACACAAATTTGTTTTTTAAGAAAACACCAATAGAGAGCAGGATAGCATAGCATAGTCTCCGAGTGGACCCCAATTAATCAAATATATCAATGGAGAAAGAATGCCAGCTAAAAAAAATAGATAAAAATCAGAAAAATAAAAATAAAAATCACTGATTGATTGCAAAATGGCAAGGAAACTATGCTCCCAGATATATGGCGTTAAGGGAATAACTGCAATCACGATAATCAAATCTGATGTAACCCACAATATGCAGAATCAAGTAATTTGAAAGAGAAATGCAATTATTATTATTATTATTATTATGGGAACGAAATGGAATGAATCGTGAATAAGCAGAAAGTAACTAACCGTCCTTTATTCTTCTTCCCGTTCCTGGAACGCTTCGATTTGTCTTCTTCTCCGCCATCAACGCCGCCGTTTTCTTCTTCTTCTTCTTTTGCCGTTTCTTCCTTGGAATTAGAGCCTTGGCTTTGTTCGGATTTAACCGCTTTGTCTTCTTCTTCTTCTTGTTCTGGTTGTTGTGATGATTGGTTGTGCTCGGTCTGAAGGAACAGGTCGACCTGTTCCCGAATGAATGCCTTCCTATCCGACAAATCGATTCCGAAATCGCTCTCTAATCAAGGCGCGCGGTGGCGGTGGTGGTGGTGTTGAGGTCGGAGCTCCGGAGGAACTCACGGAGGCGCCCGATGAGTTCCGATTCAGATACCATTCCGGAGCGGCTAGGTATTCAGTGAAAATGAAAGGAACCAAACCGAGTTATGTTGCAGCGGGTGACTCGGCCCCTTTGGCTTATGTATTTGGGGTACGTTTGAAATATACAGCTTAATTACGAGCTTCTTTGACAAGCGTTTATTAAATAAGAGCTCACTGATATTTATGCACGGAGAAAATTTTGTTTTAGAAAAATAAGAATAGAATTGTTGAAAAATGTTAATGTTTATAAAGCAATGTCCTATGAATAAATACTGGTAATGCATGAAGTGTAGGTGGTATGTATACGTGGACGATAAATTGGAATAAGAGTTTGGACAACAATATTAAAACATGAAGTATAATGATGACAACAAATTAGTTTTTCACTGCATATATCCAAAAAAGAACTATAGGGATTACAACAATTTCTGGACATTTTGTCAAAAATAATAATAATTCTGGACATGACATTGTAAACATGGTTCTGATAATGTTGTGATATTCCTATAAATCTGCAAATAAAAAATATAACAATATGAGGATAGGTGATTTATATTGTAAATAATACATAAGTAAGGAGTAGGGCTATTGAAGTTTACTTGGGCATTACCTGTCAATTTTGAAGTGATGCAGCTATCAACATTCTGAACCTATCATCAAAATATTTATTTGTTATAATTAATGTATTCAACGTTGACCAGCTAGATGACATTTCACTTGAACCCAAAAACAGCAGCCATGTAGATTTGAAAAATATTGTCAACAAACCTATATATAATAGAGAAATGTTCATTAAATCCAGGCTTACATAAGAATACCATATGGTAGAGTTTGGAATATACCAAAAGAAGCTTCATTGGAGAAAGAGAAGAAACAACAAATAAGTCAAATAAATATGCAATAGGTGAGAAAAATCTAGCAAGGTACAAAATTCATACATAAATTCTAAAGGTGGACAAATTAATGGCCTTAATCAAAATGCAGGGAGAAATGTTTGTTTGAAATAGCATGAATCATCCAATTATAATTTATCAGGTTAATAATGAGGGGAAAGAAAAGTGCGAACATGATGGAGTAGACTTCTGCAGATTCTTAAAAACTTCCTTACAGACAACATTCTTTGTCGAGGTGCATACAGTTTGATCATCATCCAATATCAAAACTTTGAACCATGATCTTGATTTTACTCTAGATACAACAACATATAGTTGATCATGTGTAAAAACAGACCTTGGAAGATATAATCCTACCTTAGAAAGTGATTGACCTTGACTCTTGTTTATCGTCATTGTAAAACTTAGACAAATGGGAAACTGTATTCTTTGAAATTTAATTTAAATGGGATTATAGGATCAGAAGGTACCAAATCCATTTGTGGAAACACAATCTTCTCACCAGTGTTTTTGTCAGTGATATTCGTTGCTGTTATAATGTTTGTATAGGTATTTAAATAAAATGACAGCATGTTAATAGTGTAAGATAAAGGAAAATTTGAAGAGACATATCCAAAGTGGCTAATTCTGTTCTGCAATTCATTTTGTGTATCATAAATATATAGTTGAGCAAACTAAGGGACATATCCATGTTATTTTTTTTTTTTTGGCTTAGAACATTAGTGTTGGCATTAGAATCAGCTAAACAATTATCAACTCTTACGTTCCCTGCATCCAGATTGGAAACATAAGTAAAAATGCTCATGATATTCGTATTAAGAGCAGAGTTATGAGCTCCAAAATGAAAGATGTTGATACAAAGCATCTACCAGGAGACAATGGTGACAATGAAATTCTTTTTGGTTTTTTCATGCTTGATCTGGACATGGTAGGCGATGAGGAAGTACCTCCCCTGACATTTGTTTTTTCTATGATGGTTAGTCTTTTTCATGCACAGTTCTCGAATGGAAAAAAAGGTGGTTTCTTGTGACCACAATGTAATAGTTGGTTTTAGATTTACATTATTAAGTAATATTTGTTGCATACATATCCAGGTAAATGATTTAATAAGTATAGCTTTATCTATTATATTGAGGTAAATTTGGATTCATACGAAGAAAATGTTAAAAATAGCTTGTTTCGGAACACTCTTGTACAAGACTTCTGGATGCTTATAAATCTGCTTATAAATGTGAAAAGTTAACCTTCTGGATGCTTATAAATCTGCTTTTATCTTTTTACAACCCATTGGTGAATATGAACTAGATTGAAGCATAACAAATAACAAATTAGACACAAAAGGCAACAAAAACATTTGGAGTATTCAATAAAGTTACCACAAATTAGATGCAAAAGACTTGTTCATTCCATCAGATTCAAAAAAGTTACTACAAAAACATGTCACATTGGTCGCGCTGTCGCCACGCGCCAAAAAGAACGAGCGTTTACAAAATAATGTAGATAGGGAAACGACAACTCGAGTATCGTCTCACAAGGACTCTTAGGTGTTGTTGTTATTAATGTAAAAATCAGTAAAAGTCAGATTTGGGGTTTGAGATTGAAAACTAAATAAAGAAAACAGAACGTAAAAAACAATGCAATAAAAAGTAATTACCAAATAAGCTAAAGAACGATCAACCTACTGTTCTTGGTTTCCCACTATCCTCGGTTCATATAAATCCAAGCCCTAAGCAGATCTAATCCCCCCCGGTTGTAGCAACAATTAACAACGCAATCACTACTACGGATGTATGTTCCTATTCCCGAAATAACAAACGGGGTTAAGCCCTCATGAACAAACGAACATGAATGAACACACGCGAAATAACAAACGTGATTAAGTATAAGAACATAGCATCACCGAAATGAATCAACATAACACTATACACTCCTGAAATAACAAACAGAAATGTATAGCATCGTATTGAAAAGAGAAAAGTAAGTGAAAACAGGAATTACAGAACCTCAAATGTAAATGGAAACCAATCCCAGTAGATTAATCAAGGAGACTAGTTCTCCATTACAAAAGGAAAACAAAACATATCTAAGAAAAGAAGATAAACTACTGAAACTACTACTACTGACTAAAACTAGCCAAAACTGGCTAACTCTGCCTCCTTCCTCGGTTCTATCTAAAACTGACTTATATACAACTTCTGGACTACGCGGACTCGCGAGGCGAGAACACATTCGCGAGGCGAATCATGCGAACAGTCTGCAACTTTTGATCTTCTCGCGAGGCGAGCTTCTCTTCGCAAGGCGAAACTCTTCAGATTCCAAACTGTAACGCCCGTGACCTTTCACACGGCTAAACCGTGATGCTTTCTGACTTCCAGGCTTGGATTACTCGCGAGGCGAGACAATGCTCGCGGGGCGAGATAGAATGGTTGGCAAATTCTGGAACAGTCACCTTCTGGTTCGTGAGGCGAATGCCTTCTCGCGGGGTGAAAGACTCCAGATTTATTTCTCTTTATTAACCTGAAAAACAGAAAATAGAATAAGTGTTTTATTTAACTCTAAATCAACTAAATTAACCTAAAAATACTTTACAGACTCAAAATGCTACTTAAGGACAATCAAGTCTAATTTGGGTGAAAATGATATAAAATTAGCACAAAGCCAAGGTTTTTATTAGTTATAAAACCAGTCAACGAGAGTCTCATCAAAATACCCCAAACTTAAACTTTGCTTGTCCCCAAGCAAACTAAAACTCAAAAACTTAAAAAGACTCAAGACATGGCAAGCTTAAGAATTCAATCAACTTTCACACAGATTTCAAGCAATTTATCAAAATACTTCAATGTTCCCCCCCCCCCTTACAAACAAAGCAATCCCCACAATCATTTATTCTGAACAATTGAAAATTTTATCATTCAAACAATCATTAATCTAAGCAGGGGATCCAAGTTACACACAAGAGAGAGGTCACCAAATTCAAACAACTGCCTTCCTCACAAGGGGAATTTGTGTTTCACTCAATCGCTCATTTTGTGTCAGGTTATCAACAATTCACTCAATTTCACTTTTAAGAGCACTTCCCATAAATTTGGTTTTCATCTCAAAATGATTCCCACAGAAAACATGCAAGCAACATCAGAAGGTCTTTTATGGGTTGTAATGGGGCCCGGCTAAGGGTAGGATATACAAAGGTACTAGGCTGAAGACCCTAGGAACTAAGAGAGCATGAAACACTTCAAAACATTGAAAATTCACTCAAGTTCCCTTTTCTCAATTTTTTCCTTTCTGCCTTGGGTGACTACAGCCTTTTATTTTCTAATACTTTTTTTTTTTCATTTTCAAATTTTTTTTCTACAAGCCTTGGGCTCCATCCTTTTTACTGTATTTTTTTTTATATTTTTCTCAATCACAAACAACACATTACTGTAGCCACCCCAAACTTAATTTCTTGCAACCTTTTTCTGCTAAGATTCCATGCTCTCCTAATCCTAAGACCGGGTTAACATGGTTTTTCAGATTTTAGGCTCATAGCATGAGGTTATCAAGAGTTAAAAGGCTAATCAGGCTCAAAGGGGTTAACTAAGGAACATGCATCATGGACTAGTTATTTTAGGCTAAGTAGCTATTTACAAAGAAAATGCCTAAATCATCTGAAGCAAACATGTAATCATGCAAACCAAAAAGAGACTCAAGCAAATTCAGGAAAGTGCAACTTGAAAGTGATTTCACACAATTTTAAACATGTTGAAGGCTCAAAACCTCACCTGGACATTATTTGCAAATTGTTTGACAGAGGTTCTATCCCTAGTATGTGCTTCCTATCACCCCAAACTTATCATAAATCATGCCATCATAACAAAATCCCAAAGTTAAGTTTTCAATCATATGGGGATCAAATTTCCAAAAAAAATTTTCTAGGGGGAAAACAGTCAACACATAACATGCAATCCATCTATGCAAAATCAATCAAAATCCATCAAACTTGCCAACACAAGACACACTAATACTCCTGAGCTTCTCAAATTATTCAGGAGCTTTATTGAAAACAAAACAGAAATAAAGCAAGGATAATTAAAAGGAAAAGGTTTAGAAAAACTCATTGGAGCGGTTCCACCAGGATCCCACTGCTTGTAACATAAGGCCCAAGTGATAGCCAAAGGGTGGGATTTCATTCCATGCTTCCATAACTTGCAGCCTTGATATGGGGGTGAGCACTTGACAATTATGATGACCTCGCCGAGTACGGCGGACTTCTCACTCCCTCTTGGGTCACAGATGACCTCTTTTTCATCCTTGGCAATAAAATCCTCCCAATAGAAGTGGGGTTCAACCTCTTGAAATGGCCATGGTGCAAATTCCAGAGGCTTGAACTCCATCACCGGTTGTTCCACAGTGGGAGGTGGCAAACAGTTAGCCGGGGTTACTGGTGCTGCTTCATTTTCTGCACTTTCTTCATTCACTGCACTAACAAAGTTATCACCTGCTATACATGCAGAAATTTCAGCACACACCACAGAAAGGTTAGAGTTAATACAGTTAGTAGATATGTTACAATAAACTAAATCAGAAAATGTCTGAATGTCTGGAAGTGGCTTGAGCTCTAAGGAGGGTGTATTTGGAACTTTGGTTGAACCATCAGTATCACTCTCACTATCACCCTGTAAAATAGAGTCAAGAAACTCAAAGACAAACAAAGACACGGGTTAGTGTCAGTACAGTCAGTACATGTAGTAAAAGAAACTGAATTGGTAACGGTCTGATTGTGTGGACTTTCAGCACTCAATTCATCCACCCCATCACTCTCAACACATGCATTTGCTTTAATTGAATCATCTACTTCCAAAGGTTCTTCATCATCCTCAAGCACGGTGAAGAAGATGTCCTCCTGATCCTCCTGATCCTCATTTTCTATGTTTCCTGAACAAAACAAACCTGCATAACAATCTATACACAAAGCAGTGCCATCACAATAACAATCAGCACATGAATTAGAATCAGGGGATTCAACACTCAGTTCATCAACAGAAGTATTATCAAAATCATCATCAGAAGAATCTTCAAGAATAACTTGTGACTCTGTATGTTCTTCAAGGGGCTGTGGAGTTAGCAATGCAGCCGAGTTGGCGACTATTTGATCAATTAGAATTGACAACTTCCGAGATTCAGCTTCGCTCCTCTGTTGTTCAGCCTCCATCCTCTGTTGGAATTCAAGATTTTGTTGTGCCAACCGTTGATTGTTCTCTTCCATTTGTGCAGTCATCTGTTTGAACAGGTCCTCTAGTGAAGGTTCGGAAGGTGCAGCTCTGAAGGCAGGATAGTATCTAAACAGGAGGGCTTCCTTCAAATCAAACCAGCTTGAGATGGAATTCTCATCAAGACAATACAACCAATCCCTTGCAGTGCCTTCAAGTGAGAACTGGAAAGCTTCCATCTTGATGTGGTCTTCTGTTATTGATGCGTGATTTTTAGATATAAAGGCAAGTGCACCTCGTCGCAATCAAGTAATACGGTGGTAAGACCGGTTATCGTATCCACAGGGATTGGTTGTCAATTACCAATTCACAAACTTAACAACTATCTAGACTAAACTATGGTATGAGATATCAAAACAGAAAACAAAGCAATACAATATTTTTGGTCTTTTTGGACTTTTAACAAACACTTGGAGTGCAGAATTTATAACGGTTGAGATTGTCAGGTTTAGACTACACTAATCCTCCCTTGATTGCAATGAAATGGCTAACAACACAAGTCCTAATTCAATTATGCCAATCAAGCCTTTTCTAAAGTACTCAAGCCTAATGTCTTAGGTGCATTGAGCCTAAAACCCCAAATTAAACCCTAATGTCTTAGGTGGATTAATCTGAGATTTTGCATTAAGTCAAGACTTATAAGATTGCAAGCAGCCAACACCTATGTCTAGATTCTTGGACTACTTGGCATATGATTCATGAGCATGCCTTAACACCAACCTTTCAGTTATCTATCAAAGCAACATATCATTCCTATGGGTAGCTAAGCCAAGGAAAGCATTAAACACAGAATCACATACTCATAAAGAAATAGAAACTTGTATTGAAATCAAATCAATTAACAATCAAGTTCAGAAAAGCTACATCTAAACCCAACAATGGGGGAATTAGCTATACATGAATATGTCTACAAAAGGGAAAGAGAGAAGAGAGAAAGAAAACTTCATGACGAATCCTTCAATCTCCTTCCAATCCAAGAGCAGAGAGATGTCATCTTTAAGGTCCCAGCCTTCCCCCAGCCATCAACCCTCTTTAGGGTTTCCAAGCCTCTGCAAAAAGTCCCCTTTTTCTGTCTGTTGTGCTGTTATTTATAGATCCGTCGCGTGTCACGGCCGTGATGTCTATCACGGCCAGGCCGTGACGCTTTCTGTCCAAGGCGTGTCTTCAAGTTTTTGACTCTCGCGAGGCGAGAGAAGTGTTCGCGACGCGAGCCCTCATTTTCTGGTCGGTCACGGCCGTGATGTCTGTCACGGCCAGGCCGTGATGCCTCGACTTTTGCCTTCTTCTCTGCTTGATCACGGCCGTGATGGTCATCACGGCCAGACCGTGATAGGCTCTGTTTGGCTCATATTCTTCTATTTTTAAGCTCCAAAATCATCCAAGCTTCATTATAGCCAAATATGCACAGTTTTCCTTCAATTTCTGCAAAACAACACACAGAAACCACCTCATCCGTTCCAAAGGAAAAACTATACAAAATCAACACTAAATTGGCCTAACTATATGCAAATGCATGCAAAAATGTACATGGAAAATGAGGTGAAATCACACTCATCAAATCACCCCAAGCTTAAGACTTTGCTTGTCCTCAAGCAATCACTAAGGCCAGAAGATGAAAATAATCAGAGCAATGATAATGAACTAAGAACCCGAGTAAAATGATCCATGTAACAGGCATTCAATTATTTCAGCAAGAGACAATCAATTCAAGTCCAATTAGGGGCTTAGGTTTCCTAGACTCACATTCTCACTGATTCGGGCACTCTTGCTCACTTGAAGCTCACCCCAAGCTTGTTTATTTGCTTGGCTCTCTTTCTTGCCTCACTCACTCAAGTGTTCAAGTACATATAACAATTCGCTCCATTTTCCTCAAGGAATGATTCCTACCATATGCTTGACTATCAACCAAATCTCCACTTTATTTATGAAAACACCTAAGAATCAAGAGGTCTTTATTTGGTTGTAACGTGGCCATGGGATTAATCTTTAGGTGGGGATAACAAGAAAGGGATATTTCAAAAGGCTAAACCAAGTATCAAACATTTCAACACAAGACACCTTCTAAAATACCTTCTTGGGTTTTCAATACAATTTTCCACCTTTCTTTTCTTTCTTTTTTCTTTTATTTCTCACTTCTCTTGTTTGTCATCCCCATCTCTTTATATTTTTCTTTTCTTTTTTTTTTCTTTTTTTTTTGAAGAGGGGAGATTTTTCAACTCAAAAGAATTTTTTTTTTCTGATTCTTATCCCAAACTTTCAACTACCTTTTTCACCCTTTTTGTAATACTTTAGAAGGTCCCTTATCAAGTATATTTATCAAAATTTTTCAGGGTACCAAGAAAAGCATTTTATTCATTCAAGCTCAAAATTGGGTAACTAAGGGGTAGCATTTCATCATTCAAAGCTCAGAAGGCCGGAAAAATACCTATTGCCTCAATCATTTTCAAAAATGTTTTCAAAAATTTTTAAGCTTCAAAATGGTTTCAAGTCAAGTTCTAGAGAAGTTCATCCAAGAGGAGCAACACTCAACACAAAGAACGGGGCAGATTTAGTGAGTATCCCCAATGGCTCAAAAGCTCACATTTATCAGTTCAAGAACCAAAGAGAAACACAAGTCTAAAGAAACATATGCTAATCATCAACTATCCAAGATCATCTCAAGCATATTTAATGAAGCCATATCACAAGAATAGAAAATCAGGGTCCAAAAATTCACTATCACAGAAAAATTGGCACTTAGCTCTCACAATCATAAGCTCAATCTAAGCAGGGGTAACCGAATCATGCGATCATGCAAACTTAAGCCTATATGAATGCAATATTTACAATGCAAGCAAAAAGATTACTCCTACCCCAAGCTTAAAGATTTACATTGTCCCCAATGTAAACAATCAAGTTGGAGAGAGGAGAAGAAAAATAAAATAAAGCAAAAAATTGGAATGGCTTACCGAGGCGGTAGCGGGTGCTGACTTTGCTTTTCTGGCTTTATTTCTCCCTGTTCTTTTTGCTTCTCCTTCCTTATTATCCTGAAAACACTTAACAAATTTATTAATAAAAGAAAACTCTTGATCTTCTCAAATTATTCAAGAGTTAAAATCAAAAACAAAATCTAACTAAAGAGAAGGGTTAAGAAACTTGGGTTGCCTCCCAATAAGCGCTTCTTTAACGTCACTAGCTTGACTTATTAAGAAGCATCCACCTGGATCCCATAACCTGTGGTATAAGGACCAAGGGATGCTAACCATGTGAGATCTTTCACCTGGATCCCACGGTTTGCAGCAAAAATGTGGAAGTGAGCGCTCAAATTCATGCTGACTTCTTCAAATGGGAAGCGCTTTCAATTCCTCTCGGGTCAAAGATGACCCCTTTATCAACAAAATCTTCCCAATAAAAATGGGGTTCAACCTCTTGGACTGGCCATGGTGCCTGCATTTTTAAAGATCCAAAATCTGGTTTCTCGTGCAGAGGCATGAACTCCATTGTCGATCGCTTTAAAATGTGAGGTGGCAAACAAGTCGAGAGGATCAATGGTGCTGTTCTCGCTTCCGTACAATCTTCACTCTCAAAGCATTGCCAAATCCATCACCTTCCAAATATGCAGGAATCTCAAAGACAAACCACACAAGTGTTTCTCCCATCACATTCCACACATGCATTGGAACTAATAGCATCATCTAATTCCAAAAGTTTTTCATCATCCCCAAGCATGGTGAAATAGATATCCTCCAAATGCATTTTCCTCTCAATCTCTTCACCAAGGGTTCAATGGGGATGGTGCAACTATGTTCTCACAAACAGGTTCTTCACTTCTTGACTCGGTTGCTTCCACTTCTTCTTCTTCCTCATCATCCATTTTGGCATCATCTTCATCATCATACTTTATTGCATCACCTTCATCATCATCCATCAAGTTCCCTTTTGACATTCCTGGGATAGTTGGTTAGAGATTTTCTCGATACGTACCCCGAAACTTCGAATGGTGTCTTCTTGATTTTTTAATTCTTCCATTGTTGTTACCATGAAGTTCTCCAAAACAGCCTCTAAGTGAGGTCGACTATCCGGGATAGGTTGCTCAACCTCGACTGGGAATGCGGATTTGAAGTTCTCCCAAGCAACTTCCAATGGGGATGGCTCATCATACCATTGAGATGGTTGTGGTTGATATGAAGGTGTGGAAGATTCCCAATGTTCCTCTTGATCAATCCAAGTATTGTTTGGAGGGTTCCCCCACCATGGAGTAGAAGTGTTGGGAAATTGATTTCCCATTCGTAATAGCCTACCACTGGTGGAGGAGAGACAGTTGCCCTTGACAACTCATTACTCACTTGTTGGATGTTTACGGCTAATTGCAGCATATCTACCCGCAGCTGCAGCTCAGATATCTCCATTTCTGCATCAGATGGCTGATAATAATTATAGTCCATGATCCTGCCAAACCAATTTTCACCTCACAGACAATTAAGCCCAAGATCAAAGAAACACAAAAACAAATATATACAAAACTAACAAAAGAAAGATATCAATTATATACAGAAAAATAAAATAAAAAAATGTCTAAATTAGTTATCTCATTTGTTACTACTGATATTGGCAAAGCCAATCCCCGGCAACGGCGCCAAAAACTTGATGCGTGATTTTTAGATATAAAGGCAAGTGCACCTCGTCGCAATCAAGTAATACGGTGGTAAGACCGGTTATCGTATCCACAGGGATTGGTTGTCAATTACCAATTCACAAACTTAACAACTATCTAGACTAAACTATGGTATGAGATATCAAAACAGAAAACAAAGCAATACAATATTTTTGGTCTTTTTGGACTTTTAACAAACACTTGGAGTGCAGAATTTATAACGGTTGAGATTGTCAGGTTTAGACTACACTAATCCTCCCTTGATTGCAATGAAATGGCTAACAACACAAGTCCTAATTCAATTATGCCAATCAAGCCTTTTCTAAAGTACTCAAGCCTAATGTCTTAGGTGCATTGAGCCTAAAACCCCAAATTAAACCCTAATGTCTTAGGTGGATTAATCTGAGATTTTGCATTAAGTCAAGACTTATAAGATTGCAAGCAGCCAACACCTATGTCTAGATTCTTGGACTACTTGGCATATGATTCATGAGCATGCCTTAACACCAACCTTTCAGCTTATCTATCAAAGCAACATATCATTCCTATGGGTAGCTAAGCCAAGGAAAGCATTAAACACAGAATCACATACTCATAAAGAAATAGAAACTTGTATTGAAATCAAATCAATTAACAATCAAGTTCAGAAAAGCTACATCTAAACCCAACAATGGGGGAATTAGCTATACATGAATATGTCTACAAAAGGGAAAGAGAGAAGAGAGAAAGAAAACTTCATGACGAATCCTTCAATCTCCTTCCAATCCAAGAGCAGAGAGATGTCATCTTTAAGGTCCCAGCCTTCCCCCAGCCATCAACCCTCTTTAGGGTTTCCAAGCCTCTGCAAAAAGTCCCCTTTTTCTCGCATCTGTCTTTATTATTTATAGATCCGTCGCGTGTCACGGCCGTGATGTCTATCACGGCCAGGCCGTGACGCTTTCTGTCCAAGGCGTGTCTTCAAGTTTTTGACTCTCGCGAGGCGAGAGAAGTGTTCGCGACGCGAGCCCTCATTTTCTGGCCGGTCACGGCCGTGATGTTTGTCACGGCCAGCCGTGATGCCTCTCGACTTTTGCCTTCTTCTCCGCTTGATCACTACCGTGATGGTCATCACGGCCAGGCCGTGATAGGCTCTGTTTGGCTCATATTCTTCTCTTTTTAAGCTCCAAAATCATCCAAGCTTCATTATAGCCAAATATGCACAGCTTTCCTTCAATTTCTGCAAAACAACACACGTAAAACCACCTCATCCGTTCCAAAGGAAAAACTATACAAAATCAACACTAAATTGGCCTAACTATATGCAAATGCATGCAAAAATGTACATGGAAAATGAGGTGAAATCACACTCATCAGCTTATTCCCGCAGGTCTCAAAGATTATAGAGCAAGCAACTGGAATTCCCTCGCATGCTCCCCGCGGATTTTCACCTGCAAGACCACTAAACCTTGGCAACCAGTATTATAAACTATAAAAATCAGGAAAATATATGCATGGTGGTTCATAATTAACATTAGGCATGTAACCTTGCATATAATTCTCCATGGGAGTACTAAAATTCACTACCAGACAAGCAGACAAAACTGATTCAACAAAGATTTTTTTTTTTTGAAATTATTTTCTGCTAATAACAACAAACAAGAGTCCCCGGCAACGGCACCAATTTTTGATCGCGCTGTCGCCACGCGCCAAAAAGAACGAGCGTTTACAAAATAATGTAGATAGGGAAGCGACAACTCGAGTATCGTCTCACAAGGACTCTTAGGTGTTGTTGTTATTAATGTAAAATCAGAAAAGTCAGATTTGGGGGTTTGAGATTGAAAACTAAATAAAGAAAACAGTAATGAAAAAACAATGCAATAAAAAGTAATTACCAAATAAGCTAAAGAACGATCAACCTCATCTGTTCTTGGTTTCCCACTATCCCTCGGCTCATATAAATCCAAGCCCTAAGCAGCATCTAATCCCCCCTGCCAGTAGCAACAATTAACAACGCAATCACTACTACGGATGTATGTTCCTATTCCCGAAATAACAAACGGGGTTAAGCCCTCATGAACAAACGAACATGAATGAACACACGCAAAATAACAAACGCGATTAAGTATAAGAACATAGCATCACCGAAATGAATCAACATAACACTATACACTCCTGAAATAACAAACAGAAATGTATAGCATCGTATTGAAAAGAGAAAAGTAAGTGAAAACAGGAATTACAGAACCTCAAATGTAAATGGAAACCAATCCCAGTAGATTAATCAAGGAGACTAGTTCTCCATTACAAAAGGAAAACAAAACATATCTAAGAAAAGAAGATAAACTACTGAAACTACTACTACTGACTAAAACTAGCCAAAATCGGTAACTCCCGCCTCCTTCCTGCCTCGCTTCTAAAACTGACTTATATACAACTTCTGGACTACGCGGACTCGCGAGGCGAGAACACATTCGCGAGTCGAATCATGCGAACAGTCTGCAACTTTTGATCTTCTCGCGAGGCGAGCTTCTCTTCGCGAGGCGAAACTCTTCAGTTTCCAAACTGTAACGCCCGTGACCTTTCACACGGCTAAACCGTGATGCTTTCTGACTTCCAGGCTTGGATTACTCGCGAGGCGAGTCAATGCTCGCGGGGCGAGACAGAATGGTTGGCAAATTCTGGAACAGTCACCTTCTGGTTCGCGAGGCGAATGCCTTCTCGCGGGGCGAAAGACTCCAGATTTATTTCTCTTTATTAACCTGAAAAACAGAAAATAGAATAAGTGTTTTATTTAACTCTAAATCAACTAAATTAACCTAAAAATACTTTACAGACTCAAAATGCTACTTAAGGACAATCAAGTCTAATTTGGGTGAAAATGATATAAAATTAGCACAAAGCCATGGTTTTTATTAGTTATAAAACCAGTCAACCAGAGGCTCATCACACATACAACCAAGTCAACCATGAAAATAACAAAAGTAAAGAAAGTCAGGCTTCACATACAGTGTCCATGTAAACAGCACTAACAAACTACTTGTTTACATAAAAAAAAATTAAATTTGGAACATTGAAGACAACTGTATCCCCCTCTTTGAAACCATTGACAACACAAAAATCCTTCCATCCCTTGCCAATCTTGACAGACTTTCTTGGCACATTGCGCACTATAAGATCACAATATACTGTGATTCTAGAATGACCCTATCATCCATGAGCACCAGAACGACCCTATGTTCCATTGCAATGAGCAAATTTCACAAAGCAAAGAAACTATAAAGAACTCTGAGACAATATTTGGAAGGGTTTTCGATGTGAGTTACATGCTACAAAGAAGACAATTTATAGACTTCCAGAAACCAGTTAAAACCTTATAGCGGAAGATTGAAATTTGAAAGGAGGATGGAGAAGTGGGATTTGAAAGCATTGCAAACCTGAGCACATTGGGAGACGTGTAAGAATTAATGTCTCGTGTGTGACAATTATTAGTGGTGATTTAATATTTGAATGAAATGACATATTGTTTGACATTTGAATGAATGGTTATGACTCTTGGGAAGGAGTCTTATGAATGAAATGATGTATTACTTGATGGAAGCAATTATAAAAGGAAGGAAATGAAACATTTCCCTATCTCTGCCTAGAAAGAAAGTCTCCTGATTTCCATCAAAGTTAGAGGCATAAAGAGGAAGGAAAGTGATAGAAGAATTTCCATTGTTGATTGAAGTTCAAGTAAAGAAGTATTAACATTTAGCATGGAGAAAGGTTAGTGTTTTTATTCATCCTATTAGTGAAGACTATGAATTCTTAAGATCCTTATTAATGTCTCATGTATGATAGAGTTTACATGTGGTATCGTGAGCATGTGTTAGGGAATTTATAGTTTCTCATTGATGATGTTTGAATTCCCAAATTTTATGAACCCTGATTTTTAAAAATTGGGAATTTATAAACGATGATTGTTTCATTCCGCTGCACTGTGATTAATTATGAGTGTCCTGTATGTTATCAATATATTGAGAAAGAGCTGTCTCGGAATCGGGAATAAAGCTTTCCTGTACGTATGTCCGTAACATCTCAAAGTTAATGTTTGTTCCTTTATGAAAGAATTTGAAAATGCCTTTCAAAGACTACTCCGTGATTTGTACGTGCGTGATCTTTGAAAATTACCAATATTAAGAGTCATAAAATGGTTTTGTCTTATTCCCCAATTCTTCCATTGTTGATGCCTTGTGAAATGCTCCCTATGCGTAAAAGTTTCAGAATTGGAACCAAGCAAAGGCATTTGAATGTGTCTTGGCAACTTACGGTATAATATATATTGATTTGTTAAGTATATGTGATTGTTTATGAAGTATGTACATTTTTGGATTAAATGTATGATGGATTTGTTAATCACCAGAATGTGATACTATAAATGACATGATAATTGTTAGTTTATGGGTAAATTGAAGTTCATTGTTATAAGGCATTTATGGATCACCCAAAGGTTGATTAGTTGTTCTTATAATTAATGGACATGATTGATGGTGATGTGAATGCACTATTAGTTTTATTTATATGTCCAAAGATAGTAAATATTTCTAGTTAGTGCATATTTCATTGCCTAATAATGTTGATTGTATTAACATCATTATGTTTGTTGTGCATTGATGTATCACCCAAAGGAGAACATTAATGTGCATTGAATGTTTAATGTTTATTGTCTGAATTTGATTTTATGTTATTTTATGACTCAAAGCATTAATGTGAAGCATGTGTTAATTGCAGTATCTGTTCCTATGTCCTTACATTCGCATGCTATGTCTGTTCCAACATTTAATGGGCTGAACTTCTCTGAATGGAGTGAACAAATCCAATTTCACCTTGGTGTAATGGATCTTGATTTGGCTCTTCAAGTTGAGAAGCCTGCTACTATTACTGATGCTAGTAGCAATGAAGAGAAGGCTCATTTTAAGGCTTGGGAAAAGTCAAACAGACTAAGTTTGATTTTTATGCGAATGAGCATAGCAAGTAATATTAAGTCTGCTCTTCATAAAACTGAAAGTGTAAAAGAATTTATGAAGAATGTGGAAGAGCGCTCCCAAATTGCTGACAAGTCTCTTGCTGGGACATTAATGAGTACCTTAACCACCATGAAGTTTGATGGTTCTCGTACTATGCATGAGCATGTTATTGAAATGATAAATATTGCAGCAAGACTTAAGTCATTGGGAATGGAAGTGGATGAGAATTTCCTTGTGCAGTTCATTTTGAACTCAAGATCGCCTCGATTATGGTCCGTTCCAAATAAACAACAACACCATGAAAGATAAATGGAATGTGCATGAATTGCACAGTATGTTGGTTCAAAAGGAAACGAGACTTAAGAATCAAGGAAGTCACTCAATCCATTATGTGAACCATCAAGGAGCTGGTAAGAATGTTGATAAGAAACATGGAAAGGGGAAAGGACCACTAAAGGTAAATGAGTCCTCCGTTAAGATCCAGAAGAAAGGAAAGAATGACAAATGTCATTTCTGTGGGAAATCTGGACATTTCCAGAAGGATTGCCCTAAACGTAAGGCTTGGTTCGAAAAGAAAGGTGAGCTTAATGCTTATGTATGTTTCGAATCAAATTTAACTGAAGTTCCTCATAATACTTGGTGGATTGATTATGGATGTACGACTCATGTTTCTAATACGATGCAGGGATTTCTTACGATCTAAACCATAAGCCCAAATGAGAAGTTTGTATTCATAGGGAATAGAGTGAAAGTTCCAGTGGAAGCTATCGGGACTTATCGTTTGATCCTTGACACTGGACATCATTTAGATTTATTTGAAACTTTGTATGTACCTAATATTTCTACGAATTTAGTTTCTTTGTCTAAACTTGATGTTGTTGGATAATCCTTTAAGTTTGGTAATGGATGTTTCAGTTTGTATAAGCATACCTTTATGATTGGATCTGGTATACTTATTGATGGTTTATATAGATTGAATCTTGATAATCTATATGCTGAAACACTTATGACCTTGCATCATAATGTTGGCACTAAACGTGGTTTAGTGAATGAACGTTCTTCTTATTTGTGGCACAAGCGCTTGGGTCACATTTCCAAGGAAAGAATAGTAAGACTTATAAAGAATGAAGTCCTTCCAGATTTGGATTTTACTGACCTTAATATTTGCGTGGATTGTATTAAAGGAAAGCAAACAAAACACACAAAGAAAGGCGCCACAAGAAGCACTCAGCTTCTTGAGATAGTTCACACTGATATATGTGGACCTTTTGATGTTAATTCTTTCGGTAAGGAAAAATACTTTATCATCTTTATTGATGCTTTTTCATGTTATGGATATGTCTATTTATTACATGAGAAGTCTCAAGCGGTGAATGCCTTAGAAATTTATGTAAATGAAGTTGAAAGGCAATTGGACAGAAAGGTGAAAATCATAAGGTCTGATATATGTGGTGAGTATTACGGAAGGTATGATGAAAATGGACAACACCCTGGTCCGTTTGCTAAATTCCTAGAAAAGTGTGGCATATGTGCTCAATACACAATGCTAGGTACACCACAACAAAATGGTGTATCGGAAAGGCGTAACCGAACCTTAATGGATATGGTTAGGAGTATGTTAAGTAATGCATCTTTACCCTTATCATTGTGGATGTATGCCTTAAAAACTGTCATGTATTTGTTGAACAGGGTTCCTAGTAAGGCAGTTCCAAAGACACCTTTTGAATCGTGGACTGAAGGAAACCTAGTTTAAGGCACCTGTGTAATGCCCATTGTTACATTAGTAACCCAAATTAATTTCGAGAAAAATCCTTCAAAACATTTAATTAAAATATGCCGATCATAAAATTTTTCTCAATTATATAAGTCTGGAAAATGTCTCATATTAAATAAAATAATAATAATGTATCAAAGTAATAAATATAATAATAATCCATACATCTGGATACAACCAAAATAAAAGAAAAGCCTCAAAACCTAAGCGCCTAATTACAATCCGAGAAAAATAATACGTAAGATCAAGAACATCGTTCGCATAATACTCTCAGCCATACTACATTACTAACCCACTAGCTAATCAAAAGGATGACTCTTCAGATCTCTAGGTCAACAATGATGTCCCTGACTCAAAACAACACTTATAATGAGATATAAAATCCCAAGAACAACAATACAGGTTTATAAAATATTTTCAAAAATAGTATTGTTCTCGGCACGGTAGAACCTAAAAACTGTCCATGGCATCCACTAATTTTCCAAAATAACATATACGAAGGAAAAATACTTTTAACAACAACAATAATCTCAGCAACTCGAGAGCATATAGCATAACAACTCATCTCAATACAACACATTCCATATACCAAATAAATTCTAGATTAGTCCAAGTGGCCCGAAAACCTCATCATTAAATTGGTCTATTATCGGCATGCCATAAATTCACACATCACATGACAACGGGCGTCCCCATTGCCCACCCCTACTCACGAGGAGTGTTTCGACGCCACCCTCTCCCGTCGGGACATTTCCATTTCGATACCTCCCATGTGCACATAGTGGTATTTCTCCTTTTTCGAAACCCCAACCTATGGCGGTGTTACTTTCGATACCCCTTCCTAGGTGGTATTGCTTATTTTCGACATCCCAATTACATGGCGATGTTACTTTCGATACCCCATTAAGGCGGTATTACTCTTCGATACCACTATCATAGGCGGTATTGAGGCAAACATCAAACAACATATCATAAGGCACAAATTCCGTGTCTCATAGATGTAACAACTCATTTACCATAAATTAAATATTTAATCTTATCATGTATACCAAATAAACTCATATCGTGTCATCAAGTGATCTTACAACTGAGGAGTCATGAACATCAAGGCATAACATACGCCAACAAACCCATTATTTAACTAATACAAATACCAATCATGTATTTCATGCCACAAATAACAAGAGTAAATACTCAATTTAACAAATTTATGTTTTAATTGAAAACCCCCAAAATTTAAAGTTTAAGTTAATGACAACGCTCACCTATTCAAATCTGATTCCAAAAAGACTATAAGATATATCCTTACGCACACATACAAACAATTATACCATGGAGAGAGGGTTCGTAAAAAGTACTCAGTACTCACCTCTCGAAGGCCTCCAAAGTGCTCTAAAAATTTTGTATGATAAAACTAATGTTCTGTAAAAAATCTTCTTCCTTCTGCGCCACGATTGCACTACCAAAGAAAAGAAACACGCCTCAGAACCTCTCCTTCTCTAAACTCACTATGCGGCTCTTCCAGGTTACCAACTGTGCTCGCTATGCTGTGGCGCAAAACAGCCCTTCCAATACTTAGTTTATATATATATATATATATATATATATCTATATATATATATATATATATATATATATATATCTGTGTGTGTGTGTGTGTGTGTGTGTGTATGTATGTATGTATGTATATATGTATGTATGTATGTATGTATGTATGTATGTATTGCGTACTTGGGCCCTTCAATGCCCCGTACGCTTGTAGTTTATTTTTTTTTATTTTTTAATAATGTATCCACTTTTATATTTCTTTTAATTGTTAAATAATTTAAATAAATTCTTATATTAACAAATATTTTATAATAAATGCATACTAGTTTATTCTTTTTATTAAAAAGAATATTTTGAAATTTTAGGATGTTACAACCTGAATGTTTGGGGTTGCCAGGTAGAAATAAGGATTTATAATCCACAGTAAAAGAAACTGGATGCAAGAACAATTGGTGGATATTTCATTGGTTATCCAGAAAAGTCTAAGGGGTTTAGATTTTATTGTCCTACCCATAGTACAAGAATTGTTGAAACTGGGAATGCTAGGTTCATTGAGAGTGGTGAAACCAGTGGGAGTGAAGCTTCACGAAATGTGGAGATTAATGAAGTAAGAATACAAGTTCCGTTGACTTATGTTCCTACTGCTCAAGTTGTTGTTCCTCAAATTGTTGAACCGTATAATAATCAATAAGAACAACAAATTAACGTTCCCGAGGTTGACAATGAACCTATAATAGAACAACCACAAGAAATAGCATTAAGAAGATCCCAAAGAGAAAGAAGATCTGCTATACAGAATGATTATGTGGTATATCTACAAGAGTCAGAAAATGACTTAGGAATTGAAGGATCTCTTCCTGCATTACAGATTCCCTCAAATTATCTTACCTGTTACTAACATTTATTATCTTTCTCATTACTTGATTATGAGATAATATCTAAACTAATCCTAACTGATTTATCAAATCAGTAAAACAGAATAACTAACTAAAATAAATCCTAACGGCTAGTAATGAGAAAGATAATACTTGTCGTCGTCATGCATGATGGCCATCTCCATGGTTGCTCACTCGTCGTTGCCGATTGGGATGAGATGGAAATAGTGGAAAGGGATGAGTGCATAAGGCAGTAAACGACGTCGTGTGCGGGTATTTGTGTTTGTCTTTGTGTGTACAACATGACATGACGTCGCTTGGTAAGTTCTAGTAGCAATGATTTTTGTCCATAAATGGGACATTGTTTGCTATCCTCTTTATCCTCTTTGTTGTGTTGGTATATTTTTTTTAGAGATGTGAATATAAAAAAGATAAAAAATAAATGAGAGATAGAGATAAATACATACTATTCAAAAATTTGTGTTGAAATATCCTTAAGATATAATGCATGGGGGTTTTGTTTTTTCTTCTTTCTTTTCTAATGATGTTGCTTGGTCGGTAAAATTGGGCTGGTTGCGCCCTGTTGTGAGGCTGCAGGCACTTGAGGGCTTCGGCTGCCTAACCAATTGGACTATTATGTTAGGCATGTTATTCTCACACATTTTTTTTTATTTTTTATATTTCATACATTGTTGTCATCTCTTTTGTCTGGCCTTTAGGAGGATGACGTCTGTACAAACACTTTTCAATACCCTTCTATTCTACACTTCTTTATTCCTCTTTGCCAACCAATCCTTTCTCCACATTTATATACCAAGAGTATGTTTGGAACGGCTTATTTGCACTTATCTTATGGCATAAGCGTTTTTGTAAGTATTTGGAAGAGTTTATAAAAATAGCTTATGGTATGTTCATAAACTATTTTTTACTTATTGTCATAAGCTCCTCAGGATAACTTATAGAAATAGCTTATACAACGCTTATGCAGAATTTAAGCTCATGAGTTATTTGATTGCAGAATCAGCTCATACATCTATTCTATTTTATATACATTTTTACCTCACATCTGGGATAATTTTGGACACTTCACAAGCCCATACAAAAACCATAATCAGATAAAATATACTCAAATTAAGCATGGTTTTCGGTGATCTATTGCAATTAGAAGGTCTTTATGGCATTGTTGTAATAACCTATCACATAGAAACCCTTTTTCATTCACTATCTCAATACCACTTCATGGAAAACCACTCTCACAACCTCTCTTTTGATTTTATCGAAGACCCTGCAAAACCATATTTCCATATGGGTGTTTAGGGATTTAGGGATTTTGTACAAAGTAAAAAGCTGAACCACTTTAAACTAAAGACAAATTTGTATTTGCCTTTTTTCCCTCACAATCTCTCATTTCTTTTTCACGAACCATCATACCTTATGCGTGTTAGTTGGTTTTGCTGGACCAAATTACCTTATGTGTGTTTAGGGGTTTTGCATAAGGTCAAAAGTTGAAACCCTTTCTCCCAAAGATAAATCAGTATATGCCTTTAATTTGTGGTAACTTTATTGAAACCCTTTGAATATGATGGAATGAACAGGTCTTTTGCATCTAATTTGTGGTAACTTTATTGAATACTCCAAATGTTTTTGTTGCCTTTTGTGTCTAATTTGTTATTTGTTGTGCTTCAATTTAGTTCATATTCACTAATGGGTTGTAAAAAGATAAAAGCAGATTTATAAGCATTCAGAAGTCTGGTACAAGAGTGTTCCGAAACAAGCTACTTTTAACATATTCGTATGAATCCAAATTTACCTCAATATAATAGATAAAGCTATACTTATTAAATCATTTACCTGGATATGTATGCAACAAATATTACTTAATAATGTAAATCTAAAACCAACTATTACATTATGGTCACAAGAAACCACCTTTTTTGCCATTCAAGAACTGTGCATGAAAAAGACTAACCATCATAGAAAAAACAAATGTCATGGGAGATACAATTTGTAAAGCAAAAAGTGGTGCAGATTGATGACAGTTGGAAATAGTCCAACCTTTCTCAAAAGTTGTTTCCACACTTTGGACCATTTGACACCCTTCTTCCTCCAACTCCATTTGCTGCAAAACTTTTAAGGGTGACATGGCAGAGCAAATAGAGTAACGGCAACATGTCAAACGTGGGGTACATGAACAAATTATATCAGATAGGTTGAGCACCAAAGTCCTAATATTTTCCAGGTTCACAATACCTTTTAGTGCAACAGTCTTTCCTACTAAAATGAGTTCTTCAAGTTCTAAACATGCTAGAATGAAAAGGAAGTTCATTATGAATCAAAAGGCTTGCAAGATAAATTCTGCCATCACAGGTAAAACATGTTGCATTATGTTAGATTCATTCATCTTCAACTACTTCATTAATTTTTTATGGAATTTCTTTACGGATGAGAGTATTAGAGGTACTTCCTCATTACCTACCCTGTCCAGATCAAGCATGGAAAACCAAAAAGAATCTCATTGTCACCATTGTCTCCTGGTTGATGCTTTGTATCAACATCTTTCATTTTGGAGCTCATAACTCTGCTCTTAATACGATTATCATGTGCATTTTTACTTATGTTTCCAATCTGGATGCAGGGAACGTAAGAGTTGACAATTGTTTAGCTGATTCTAATGCCAACACTAATGTGCTAAGCCAAAAAAATAACATGGATATGTCCCTAAGTTTGCTCGACTATATATTTATGATACACAAAATGAATTGCAGAACAGAATTAGCCACTTTGGGTATGTCTCTTCAAATTTTCCTTTATCTTACACTATTAACATGTTGTCATTTTATTTAAATACCTTTACAAACATTATAACAGCAACTGGCAAAAATACTGGTGAAAATTTGGTACCTTCCCGATCCTCGTAATCCCATTTAAATTTCAAAGAAGACAGTTGCCCATTTGTCCAAGTTTTGCAATGACGATAAACAAGAGTCAAGCTCAATCACTTTCTAAGGTAGGATTATATCTTACAAGGTCTGCTTTTACGCATTGTCAACTATATGTTGTTGTATCCAGAGTAAAATCAAGATCAGGGTTCAAAGTTTTGATTTTGGATGATGACCAAATTGTATGCACGTCGACAAAGAATGTTGTCTATGAGGAAGTTTTTGAGAACTGTGAGAAGTCTACTCCATCAGGTTCACACTTTTGTATCCCCTCATTATTAACCTGATAAATGATCATATATAGAAACAATTGGATGATTCATTCTATATCGAACAAACATTTCTCCCTGCATTTTGATTAAGGCCGTTAATTTGTCCACCTTTAGAATTTATGCATGACTTTTGTACCTTGCTAGATTTTTCTCACCTGTTGCATATTTATTTGACTTAATTGTTGTTTCTTCTCTTTGTCCAATGAAGCTTCTTTTGGTATATTCCAAACTTTACCATATGGTATTCTTATGTAGCCTCAGATTTAATGAACATTTCTCTATTATATATATGTTTGTTAACAATATTTTTCAAATCTACATGGCAAGTGTTTTTGAGTTCAAGTGAAATGTCACCTGGCTGATCAATGTTGAATACATTAATTATAACAAGTAAATATTTTGATGATAGGTTCAGAATGTTGATAGCTGCATCACTTCAAACTTGACGGGTAATGCCCAAGTAAACTTCAATAGCCCTACTCCTTACTTATGTATTATTTACAATATAAATCACCTATCCTCATATTGTTATATTTTTTATTTGCAGATTTATGGGAATATCGTAACATTATCAGAAGCATGTTTACAATATCAATGGAATACAATTCTCTATCATGTCCAGAAATTGTTGTAATCCCTATAGTTGTTTTTTGGATATACGCAATGAAAACTAATTTGTTGTCATCATTATACTTATGTTTTAATATTGTTGTCCAAACTCTTATTCCAATTTATCGCCCACGTATATATACCACTTATTCATAGGACATTGCTTTATAAACATTAACATTTTTCAACGATTCTATTCTTATTTTTCTAAACTAAATTTTCCCCTTTATAGATAATAGTAAGCTCTTATTTGATAAAGAGCTTGTCAAAGAAGCTCATAATTAAGTCTGTATATTTCAAATGTACCCCAAATGCATAAGCCAAAGAATTTTGGCGGCTGATCAAAGACACCGAATACGACAAAATACAATTTTTAAAAGGTGAAAACAGAAACTGAAATATCAAGTAAAAGTTGGAAACAGACTCACCGAGAAAGACTGCCTTTTTTTTTACCATTTCTTTTTATTGTATATATAGACCCTAATTCCAGGGAAACTATATATAAGTGGTAGAATGAAATACGGGCTTGAAAGAAAGTTGCCCATTAAGGTAACTCGACATACAACCCAAATTGCTTCCAATGATCCATGAAGGGAGCCCATATCTTCACGTGAAATCACTAACGCCTCTTTCCATACGTGACTCGGCATGAAAGCCCAACTTTATACATGTGACAAAATCCAAATACGTGTTAGCTTATCCAAATTTAAGGTTCAATTTCTTTTCCCGCAAGCAAAAATTAAATACTATATTTTCTCTCCACTCAAAATAAAAACGCACAGACAGAGAAAGAGAGAGAGGTGTGTAATTAGGGCATAAGCATAAGGGCAAAATATAAATACACAACTACAAATCGGCACGTGCGGCGCCAGAATCGCACCCTCCTTATTCCTTAATGAGTAACGAGAAACGGGCGAGGCACGCATGCAGAGACCGAGTCGGATGCAAAGGGGATGAGTCACCCGCCGCAACATAACTCGGTTTGGTTCCTTGCATTTTCACCGAATACCTAGCCGCTCCGGAATGGTATCTGAACCTAACTCATCGGGCGCCTCCGCGAGTTCCTCCCGGGAGCTCCGACCTCAACACCACCGCCACCGTGCGCCGCCAGCTAGAGAGCGATTTCGGAATCGATTTGTCTGATAGGAAGGCATTCATTCGGGAACAGTCGACCTGCTCCTTCGCATCGAGCACAACCAATCATCACAACAACCAGAACAAGAAGAAGAAGAAGACGTTTGTTAAATCCGAACAAAGCCAAGGCTCTAATTCCAAGGAAAAACGGCAGAAGAAGAAGAAGAAGAAAATGACGACGTTGATGACGGAGAAGAAGACAAACCGAAGCTGCCCGGAATGGGAAGAAGAATAAAGGACGGTTGGTTACTTTCTGCTTATTCACGATTCATTCCATTTCGTTCCCATTAAAATAATAATAAAAATTTAAATTTCATTTCTCTTTCAAATTACTTGATTCTGCATATTGTGGGGTTACATCAGATTTGATTATGTGACAGTTACCCGGTTATCTATACAATAATATAATGCCAGACAAAAAACACAGTTTTTTGTGTCAACTTTTTTATCTTACAAATATACCCCTACAACTATATATCTTCTATACTTATATATACACTAAATGTTTTTACTGTATAACCCTCCACCCCTCTCATCTCACTAACCGTAACTTACAACTTATTAACCGCAACTTACAACAAGTACGTACAGTTTCTATCTACACTTTCAAAAAATAAACGTGTTTTCTGTTATTTTGAAAATCAATAAATAAATTAAAAACGGTCTCTGATCATCCCACCATCTAAACGTGTTTACTTCAATGAAAAAAAACGGTTGCTTGATCCTCCAATCCTAATCGTAAACTGCATGTAACTCGACATATTTGAAAGAATACATATATCCTCATTTCTTACTTCATCAATTCAACACTCTCAAATGTTACCAATCAGGAAAAAGTTGAATAAAAACTCCATTCAGCAAGGCCTTCTCTCTCACTGCTATTATGCTATGCTTAACCATGTTTCACCCAAGAAAGAAGATTTGGTCAATTAATCATGAAGAGAAAGAGGCAACAAAGGGTCTCTGTGTCATAAAAAATGGCATCCCTCAATGGTTTGATGAACGCCACTTATTTGGTTTCTGCATTCCTCTCAAGTGCCATAAAAAGGATCATTTTTTTTCTTTTACCCTTTTGCACTTTATGATTTACTATTTTTTTTTATTCAATCTTAACTGTTCAAAGAATTTCTTTTTTTCCATTTGCTTTTAAGTTCTAAAATGAATTTGAAAGATGGGTTGTTGAATTTTCATGAAATTATCTATTACTCATCCTAGGAAACGTTGGGGTGATTTTGGTGTTGTTTCTTGCACATTTTATCTTGGACAGTCCACATGTTTACTTTCTTTGTTTCCATTCTCTCTTTCTCAAAGAACTTCCCTATGTGACTCCATTTTTTACCCAAAGGATCCTTGCATCTGCGATTTTGGTTAGTTTTTTATCTGTTACTTTTTTCTTCTGAAGTTTACAATTCAGAATAAAATGGGTTTTGACCTTTTGGTTGCAGATCTGGATGTGATGTTGGGAAGTGAAAGTTCGATAGTTTTTTTTTTAATTTTTTTGTTATTGGCTATAATAGATTAATATTTTATTTAGATTTTATGTTTAAAAAATTACTGTTGTGGTGTGAATTTGAATTTGGGTGTAGATACGAGAGCGAAGTTTGTGTTGTCGTGGCGGCGAAATATCTGACCAAAAGGATAAAAACTTAAAGAGAAGGATCAAGCAGTGTTTATGCTTTGGATTTGGTATACTCTTCATGAATGCCATTTTGTGTTAACAATTGTTTTGATTTTGAAGTAATGGACTCATTCTGATATATTAATATATTTTGCATTGTTTCATCATTTATTTATTTTTTTATAGAAATGTGGAGTACTCAAGTATTGCTTAATTTTTTTCAGTATTCCTTATTGTTTTTACTAACTTTAGGTTACCATATGCTTGAGTTTTTTTTTTGGACTCACTTTTTGCTTGAATTGTTTCATTTGGATAATCTGTGATTATAGTGTCTTAAGTTATCTTCGGAGAAAGCTTTTAATTTTCTATATTTTTTTTCACTGATTCAAATTATATCCTTTTACCTCTAATATATATATATATATATATATATATATATATATATATATATATATATCCTTTTATATATTCCTAAATGCCATATATAATAACCATATATGCCATATATATATTAGTAATCTTTATGATAGATGTTTGGCATGGTGTAAAACTCTTTTTGATTATTGTTTGTGTCATTTTTTCCTAAAAAACTCTAAATAAAATTCTATGATTCATATTACATGATCCTCAAAAAAAATTTTATAGGCAAATATTAGATTATTAGTATGTGTTATGTTAGTATGTGTTGTGTTGAAATATTAGATGATTTGTATATTGTCTTTGGTCCTCCACAAATGTAACATGTTTTCAATCTCATATATTCCTTTCTAATTGACTTGATATGATAACTAAAAATAATTTTTTTTTACAAGATGTCACAACTCAAATTAACTTTTTAAAAGTTATATTAATTTTATTTTGTATGACCGTTCTATTAATTTTATGTTCCTACATTTTGAAATGCATTTTTAAGGAATTTTGAAATTTATTTTTAAAATATGAAAATATTAACTTTTGAAAATGCGATATATATATATAAATATAAATAATAGATTTTTTTAAAAAATATGATATTGTTATATCAGTCAACAAAATATATAGTAATCTTCTATACAATAAGATAATGACAGAGGAGAAAAAACATTTTTTTGTGTCAAATTTTAAATATTACAAATATACCCCTAGAACTATATATATATATATATATATATATATATATATATATATATATATATATAGTATATGTATATGTATATATATTATAATTAACCCACTAACTTAAATACTTCCGCAACGCACCCAATAAGACTAACTCAATTTTTCTTAAACCATTCTATTCAAAACCATAACTGCATCCGGCTCTAATGAATCAAAAAAACTAACATTTTTTTATAAAAAAACTAAAGAGCGGAAGTATTGATGAAAAATTGTAAGGTATTTATTTAAGTTAATAAATTAAAGAGTGGAAGTATTGGGGAAAAAATTAGTGCCCGTGATATACCACTAACCTTTGTTAAAACTTAAAATATACACAACCATAATTGCTAATCCTTAAAATATTCACTTAAAATCATTAATAAGACTATCATAAAATTACAACTGCTATTTTCCAGGTGTTCAACTATTTTTCTCACATTTACTATTGATTAAATGGGAATTTTTTTTACAAGGATTAAATGGAAACTTTACTACAATGGGATATGGTAATGATATTCACATTTTTAGAGTTTATCCTTTATCATGGCATCAAAATCAAATTGTATGCCTAAAAACTTACAATGCTTTAATCTACATGCTATTTATTTATTTTTTAGCCACAAAATAAAATTAGATAAAAATATTGTATATATATATATATTTTATGTGTATGTATATTTATCTTTTTTTTGAATAAATAGATATACACAATTTAACTAAAAACACTAACTCGCATTACATTAATAGTTTTTTTTTAACCCAAATACATTAATATTTTAATATTTCTATACAATATTTGCCTCAAAAAATACACCAGATAATATTGTGGTCGTTTTGTTCCTTTTTACTAAATTGTTTTGTGATGTGCTTAGCTAACTCCTACTTAATCAATATACCATATTGAAGTTTCGTAAAACTATTTTCATAATTTTAAAAAAAATATAAAACATAATTATTTTAAAATCTTTAATTAATGCCATTTTATAAATAACTAGGTTTTATTTCGACATGGAATATATTAACAATCAATGATCTCAAGAGCATCAACGAGAGATATGGAGGCAATTTACAAGAAGCAGAAGGCAGAGAATGACCGCTGAGCAACGACAAGTCCAATCAGCTAGACGACGAGAACATTATAGACGTGGAAGGAATATAGTTGCTATGGAGTCAAGAACATTGAGATTGACAACTATGCGACGTCTTGCACGATCAACCAGTGATCAACAAAATAGTATAGGTATAAAATATATAAATATATATATATATATATTTAAGAAATGGTATATAATAATTTAGTCATTTATTACTTTTATTTAAATTTAATCATCAAGGTAATTAGCAACTATATTACTTTATATTAATGGTTTATCTATAAAGTTCTGGCCTAGAACTTATTCTTATCACCAAAGTTTCTATTTTTGCACGTCAAATAATGTGATATTTCTCATTCTCATTTTTTAATGTCCGTATATATAATCATTTGCTTACCTTATTTTATTTAATAATTCTTTTTTCAAAACTAAATCATACAGATCCTATTATTGCTTCAATGAGGTTTCGAGGAACACATGACCATGAAGCCGAACAAGTAGCTTAACATGGTTAGTGATGGACATTTAGAAAATATAAACTTGAAATTTTATGCCATCTTTTAATTTAGTATTTTATATTAAAATTTTAAAACATTGATTATTTTTCCTTTTCAAATAATTATTAACACTTAGATATCATAATTTGCCAACAAAATATATATTAGTTAATAATAAGTAAAAATGAATTATCTATAAAATTTGGAATCTTAAAACTTATCATTATCAACAAAGATTCTATATTTGTAATAAATAAATGTGATATCTCTGATTCTCATTTTGAATGTCTCTATACATAAAAGTTTGATTACCTTATGTTATTTAATTATTATTTTTGTTAACAATAAATAATGTAGAACCTATTATTGCCTCAACACTCGCTTTCAAGGAACACAGACAATGAAGTTGGAACAAGTGGTGGACATGGTTAGTTGTGGACTTTTAGAAATTTTAATACTTAAATATTTGGCGGTTTGTACCTTTTGATATTTTATATTTAAATTTTATATATTAATTAATTACTACCGTCGTGTTCTGCTCTGCTTTCTTCCTAGCCTTTGTATAAATAACTTGCTAGTGTTTTTGTTTTCAGTAGGATGAATGAATTCAGTTAATCATTCACTCATTTTCTCTGTTAATTCAACTCTCTTTTCTTTCAGTTACCAATAGCTTGCAATCGCAAGCTTCGCTTCTTTCTCATTTGGTTGTTCACCGTGACCAGTGTTTGTAATCGTTCTTGGATCATCTTTGATCCTTTCTTTCCATTCAGTCCAGCTTCTACAACTTTCATTTTTATTTTAATTGTGCAGAGTATTTTTTTGTTTTTGATGAAAGAAAAAATATTTGCACATTTATTTATATCGAAATCATTGATGAACTGGACAAACTCCCCTCATTTTTTTTTTTGGGGAGTGTTGGGGGGGGATTAATGGTATGAGGTCGTAGTTTTTCTATAATTCCTCGTACAAGTATTGCAAATAATAAATATAGCCAATTGCTTAGAGCATGCTCGCTGCATATTTAACCTACCTTTATGGCAGTATCCGGATGAGCCAAAAGGAAAGGAAAACGGCAGAAGGGAGGGAAATCAGGTTTTCTTGCTCCTCTTCACTTATCCGATGCCCTTGTTAACTTCCTTGGTACTGAGAAAGTGAGTTATCAAGAGCTGAGGTCATAAAAAGAATGTGGGATTACATAAAAGGAAACAACCTTCGTGATATAATTGTTTAATTTGTCCTCCACCATATATATTACTTACATAAAGCTGTAGAATTTGATAATTTCTTCAATGGATGCACTCAGTTGGAGTGAAAGTGGGAGGAGTGGAGGGAGAAAAGATGAAATTTAATTGATGATGTACAAACTATCTATCATATTTAAATAAATTGTGAATTTTAAAAAGTAAAAACAAAAGAAATCAAACATTTTTTATGGGACCATCCCAACAGAACTTCTTAGGGTGTTAGCCAAGTGATGAGGAAATGAATATAAAAAAGCATTGGTAACAAAAGTTGATTACCTTTGATCTGTGGGTCCCAACATAGCTTCTTAGTTAAAGTGCTTTTTCCAGATCCTCCCAAACCAGTCAACACAAGGACGGAGCCACCATCCTTGAGCAGCTCGGCCTTCAACTTGTTCAAAGGTTCATCCATTCCCATACACTGTGGCTCCACAGGAGCCCCAGTTAGACCCCTTATCTGATATCCACCATACTTGCCAAAATTGTCATTGCTAAGAAGAATCTGGAGAATTGCCTCACACCCGACTGAACCTCCATCAAGTTCCTTGCATTCCGAGTCCGAACATTAATGCCTAAGTGCCTCTTGAGAGAGTCATCCTTGGAACGTAGCTTTCCCTGGTAATAAGGGAAACAAAAGAATTTCCAGCCACTAAGTTTGGAACACTTGCGAGCAAGCTCTTCACCAGCTTGTATCTCACGTTCAAGCCTTCCTATCTCTTCTATGTATGGCGATACAACCGCCGATTGTAGCTTTCATCTCTTGCACCAAAGTGGAGCCAAAGAGTTCAAGGTGTCTATGTTGCTTTCAAGGGTTGGCTTGAACTCTAGACCCTTGTTGATGGTTACAAGAGCCGCGTCGCGCCTCCCATACCACCTCCAACAAAGACCTCCACTTAACAAATCCGCCATAAGCTCGCCTCAAGTCTTTGGAAAACCCCGTATAACTAAAATCACAACTTTCAGATCAACGCCTTCAATCAACCAACCAGATGCACTTGTTCTCGCTCGCCCAAGGTTCTTGTCTAGGTTCTTGTCCGTGTTTAAGCTATTTTATAACTTCGCCGCAGAACTTCGCTGCGTTAACGCTGCTAACAAACCATATTGTTAACTAACTTTATTAATAACTAACTTTCCTTTTATTAATGGAATATAACTAACTTTCTTTTTTTTAATAACTTTCTTTTTTTTAATATTTCCATTCACCGTATTATCATCTTAATAACTAACTTTCTTTTTTTTAATGGAATATAACAAGTAGTGTACTAGTGTCTATAAAATAACATAACCAATAAAGAATAAATCATATTGTTTTAATGATTACCATATATACAGTAGGATTTAATGTACATACTTACATTATAAAATCGTATTTGTTAACGTGTTAACGCGTTAACAAATATAGCTATTTCCATTCACCGCGTTATCATCTTAATAACAAACTTTCTTTTTTTTAATGGAATATAACTAGTAGTGTACTAGTGTCTATAAAATAACATAACCAATAAAGAATAAATGATATTGTTTTAATGATTACCATATATACAAAGAGGGATTTAATGTACATAATTACATGGGATACTAGTAATTGGATGGTTTTTTTGAACTACCTTTTTACCCTTTTGTAATACTTTAGAAGGTATCCTACTAAGCATATTCACCATCTTGTAATTTCCAGCCACTAAGTTTGGAACACTTTATGAGCAAGCTCTTCACCATCTTGTATCTCACGTTCAAGCCTTCCTATCTCTTCTCCTCGGGTGATCCAACCACCGATTGTAGCGTTTCATCTCTTGCACCAGTGGAGCCAAAGAGTTCAAGGTGTCTATGTTGCTTTCAAGGGTTGGCTTGAACTCTAGACCCTTGTTGATGGTTACAAGATCTGCTTTCGGCGCCTCCCATAACAGCTCCAATAGCACCTCCACTAACAAATCTTCCATAAGCTCGCCTCAAGTCTTTGGAAAACCCTGATAACTAAAATCACAACTTTCAGCTTCAACGCCTTCAATCATTAAAACAATATGATTTATTCTTTATTGGTTATGTTATTTTATAGACACTAGTACACTACTAGTTATATTCCATTAAAAAAAAAAGAAAGTTAGTTATTAAGATGATAACGCGGTGAATGGAAATAGCTATATTTGTTAACGCTGCTAACACGCTAACAAATACGCATTTTATAATGTAGTAAGTACATTAAATCCTACCGTATATATGGTAATCATTAAAACAATATGATTTATTCTTTATTGGTTATGTTATTTTATAGACACTAGTACACTACTTGTTATATTCCATTAAAAAAAAGAAAGTTAGTTATTAAGATGATAATGCGGTGAATGGAAATATTAAAAAAAGAAAGTTATTAAAAAAAAGAAAGTTAGTTATTAAAAAAGAAAGTTAGTTATATTCCATTAATAAAAGGAAAGTTAGTTATTAATAAAGTTAGTTAACAATATGGTTTGTTAACGCTGTTAACGCTGTTAACGCCGCGGTTACGCCGACGGTTATAAAATAGCTTAAACACGTACTAAAAACCTAGACAAGAACCTAGACAAGAACCTTGGACAAATGCAACAAGTGCATCCGGGTTGGTTGATTGAAGGCGCTGATCCGAAAGTTGTGATTTTAGTTATCTGGGGTTTTCCAAAGACTTCGAGGCGAGCTTATGGAAGATTTGTTAAGTGGAGGTGTTGTTGGAGTTGTTATGGGAGAGGAGCTGAAAGCAGCCTTGTAACCATCAACAAGGGTCTAGTAGTTCAAGCCAACCCTTGAAAGCAACATAGACACCTTGAACTCTTTGGCTCCACCGGTGCAAGAGATGAAACGCTACAATCAGTAGTCGGATCGCCCCGAGAAGAGATAGGAAGGCTTGAACGTGAGATACAAGTCGGTGAAGAGCTTGCTCGCAAGTGTTCCAAACTTAGTGACTGGAAATTCTTTTATTTCCCTTATTACCAGGGAAAGCTACGCCCATGGATGACTCTCTCAAGAGGCACTTAGTCATTAATGTTCGTGCCTCGTAATGCAAGGAACTTGATGGAGGTTCTCGGCACCAGGAGACAGATTCTCCGTGATTCTTCTTAGCAATGACAATTTTGGCAAGTATGGTGGATACCGTGATAAGGGGTCTAACTGGGCTCCCGTGGAGCCACAAAAGTATGGGAACGAATGAACCTTTGAACAAGTCGAAGGCCGAGCCGCTCAAGGATGGTGTCTCCGCCTCTGTGTTGACTGGGCTGGGAGGATCTCGAAAAAGCACTTTAGCTAAGAAGCTATGTTGGGACCTACAGATCAAAGGTAATCAACTTTTGTTACCAATGCTTTTTATATTCATTTCCTCATCACTGACTAACACCCTAAGAAGTTCTCGTTCTGATGGTCCCATAAAAAATGTTTGATTTCTTTTGTTTTTACTTTTTTTACAAGGGTAATTAGATATAACACTATTTCGGATAGTATTCTAGCATATGGGCATAGTAATTTTACAAGAGAAAATGTCGACTCCTCCAATCCAATCCTTGTGAGATCTATTTCTTGGCCAACCTCCCTTTTTGGAGATTAAATCACATACTAAAATTTCGTACATGTAATTTTTAGTTATGATATAATATATCATTAATCTAAACTATTAGGCTCCTAGTCTAGTGAAATGACTAGCTCATAGCATCATATATGACATGAATTGTGCTATCGTGGATTAGTACCAAATCTCATAAGCTCCTTGGCTTACATAGCTATTTTGGCTTGAGTAGGCAAGTTCGTGAGGAAATATCTTCTTTGTCACCGCCTCAAAAACATACAACTTGAAGACCATAGATGCACACTATTTGAATATCTGCGGATGTAAGGTGCCCGAGTTTCAAAGCGATGAAGATGCAACTAACCTATTGGGAATGCCAGCGAGGAATGTTGGGAGAAATCCAATATTCCCGGTCCTGGATGATGTTTGGCCTAAGTCAAGCCCTTATTGAGAAGTTTAAATTCCGGGATGATAGATTATAAGATTTTGGTGACTTCAAGGGCTGCATTTAGAAGATTTGGCACCCCATGCCGCTTGGAACAACTTGGTCATGATGATGCAAAGATCCCTTTTCCGCCACTATGCTCAATCAATAGTAACAAAATCACATACCGACGCATAAACTTGTCCATGAGGTGGTTTCTCTTCTACTTTTCCAAAATCATTCATACCAATAAGACATGATTAGATGTGACAAGACAGAATATATGTTTGTTGTCATGTTAATTCTTCCGCAATGGCATATAACCAAATCGGAAAAATTATTTGCACACCCCAATTTCGACACCTTATACGACACCCGGCATGATTTTATCGGGTACCGTGAAAAAGTAAAGAGAAAAAATAAAAAAAAATGTGTAAGGTAACTTTATACTGGTGTTTGTTTTAGATGTTCAAATAACAGCTCTCTAAGCAAATCACCAAATCAATAAAAACAAAATGATGATATTTCTATTTTTGTGTCCTTTTCCCATCACAAGCAGTCGACTAAAATACTTGCAACATAACGTGAATTAAAAAAGTAAGTTTTTTTCATTAAAAAAAGTAAGTTTTTATTGGAAAATAGTATATTTAATGTACCGGGTAGTAAAAAGTTTAATATAATTTATCTTTTTTTATTCCTTGTGGCATAAGGATATTGGTGAGTGAGACCCCTTATCTTATTCAGTGGTTTTTCTTTCTTGCACTGAAATGCAAGTAGTGAAAGGTTGTAAGGGTTCACCATGGGCGCTTGAAGTTATTGGTGGATCACTTTGTCAGCAGCCTTTTGAGGTATGGCAAAATATGAAGGAACGTTACAAAGTCAGTCCATTCTGGAGTCAAGCGATACTGACTTGCTTTATCACCTCCAACAAAGTTTAGATATATTGGAGGATAAGTTATCCATCAACGAGAAGGAGTGCTTCATGGATCTAGGGCTATTTCCTGAAGATCAAAGGATCCCCGTTGCCGCCCTCATTGATATGTGGGCAGAACTCGTATAACCTAGATAAGGATGGTAGAAAATGCAATGACCATTGTCCATGATTTAACCACCAGAATTGACAACGTCATGGTTACAAGGTACCCGCTTCTCCCGCTTTTCCCTTCTCCTTGTTAGCCATTCAATGCTTGATTTAATGATAGACATTAGATAGTCAAACTACATTCTTATATGAGTTCTAATATGTTAATTTAAATTTATATGCATGCTTTTGACAATATAATTAGTTAAACGAATTTAAAACCATCTATGCAGGAGTTTGAATGTTCTTAAATTAGGGTTTCAAATCATTTTTGACATGCATTCCTTCATGACATTTGATTTAAACGATCTATATAAAGCAAGAAGCAAAGAATGATTCAATAACATGGATATCTACAACTTTATGCTTGTCATTATGAAGCAAAGATTTTTTTTTTTAAAGTAATTGTTATCAAAAGGAGTTAATCAATGTGTTGGTATTTAAGTTAATCATTGTTCCCTTTGGTAACTTAACTTGGAGCAAAGAAAGTTGCAAAGGACGCAGACATGTACTACAATAACCACTTTGTCATGCTACATGATCTCCTCGCAGAGCTAGCAATCCATCAAAGCAACCAAGAACCATTTGAACAGAGAGAAAAAGATTGATCATTGACTTAAATGGAGATAATCGCCCCGCATGGTGGGTGGACGTAATCAAAGAAGGGGTCTTTGGCCGCATGTTGTCATTCTTACCAAGAATGTTGATACAACGTAAAACAAACAAGGGTCGCCGCTGCATATTATCTATATCAACTGGTTTGTTTCTCTGTCTAAATTATATGCACAAAAAAAAAAATCAAACATCATATTCCATTCTTGATGCCATATATAATGCTTTTGCAGATGAAAAGTTCACTTCAGATTGGTGTAACATGGAACTTGACGAAGCTGAGGTTCTGGCTTTAAATCTTAGCTCTAGCCAGTACACCTTACCAGAGTTCACGGAGAAAATGAGTAAACTCAAAGTTCTGATAGTCACAAATTATGGTTTCCATCATTCTGAAATAAAAAAGATTGAGCTACTTGCTTCTTTATCTAACTTGAAAAGAATCAGGTTGAGAAGGTTTCTAGCTCCTTCCCTATGCATATCGAAGAACCCGAAAAGTTATCCCTTCACATGTGTAATACAAGCCAGGCTTTTGAATGTCAGTTCTCTATCCAAAATGTTATGCCAAACCTGGTGGAGTTGAGCATTGGCTATTGCAATGATCCGGGAGAAATTTCCACTGGGGTGTGTGACATTACATCCTTGAAGAAACTTTGCATCACCAATCGCCACAAGCTTCTCGGACCGCCACAACCACAAGAGATTACAAAGTCGAGAATTTGGAAGTAGTAAGGCTTAGTTCGTGGCTCTAATATTCTAGAGATGCCGAGTCCAGGGGAGGGCTTCATAACCTACGCTGGTCTAGACATATCTGATTGTGTTAGTCTTAACAAATTGCCGAAGACATTGGTGACTTGCATAATCTTGAGTGGCTCTACTTGAAGGATTGTTCAGATCGAGTAAATTGCCACACTTTCGCCATGGAGTTTAAGAATTTAAAGCATGAAATATATGTGATCCTGTGATGAAGAAAGGGTGCATTATGGGAACATTTCCCGGCATTCCTAATTTAAAGATAGAGATACCTAAAGAAAATATTAGTTTAAATTGGCTTCATGGAGTTCGCCTCGAGACTTGGCTCTTGAAGTCGGGCTGGAGTTCATTTTTCATTTCCTACTTTAAGAATAATTACAATATAAATGATCATAAAATTGTCACGCCCAAATATTTTTCCAAATATTTGTACAAGAAACATTGAAAACAACTTTTATGTATCCCTTGTTAAGAGTGTATGATCAAATTTAGTATTGTCGTTATTGTATATCCAAGTGCATTAAGCAAAAAGTTCTACTTCATATTTTCAGCATTATGCCAAAGCACTTATAAACATTGTGGTTGAAACGAACAAGGGTTCGGCAAGTTATAGTTATCTTAAATTAGAAGAATAAACATAAAATCTATTCATCCCTAATGTTCCTCATTCAAGGACTAGACTCTTTCCCAATTACTTTGAAAGAGATTAGCAACACATTAGGTACTTAAGGTAAAACGTTATCAACTTTGTGGCTGGAGTCGACGCCTACCATTGCACCACAAATCCACCTTTGTTAAGCATCCGGTTTAAAATTTAATATATACCAACATACATATCCAGAGTAATGATTCACACCGCCACATATTTTAGAAATCAATACTGACTTCGTGGGTTCTGAATTTGATGGAAAAACTACATATATTTATTTTGACTTTACATAACATTGTTGTAATTTATTTAGCAACAATAAAAGCAAATTACTCGTTTTCTTCCCATTCATTTGGGTCACTACTCGCTTCGATCTTCTTAATGGCCTTCTCATCAACCATCTCATAAGACCTCTTGCTTTTCTCCTTCAACCATTCCACGAATCTCTTAATTCTATCCTCATTCTTCACATAAGTTACTGGAACTGTCATGCCCACTATTATACCTACACTCAAAAAATAAAATATACAAAGAGAATAATGAGAGGAAAAAAGTTGGTGAAAGAAATGAACTCTGTGTTATGTATATTTATTATTTCACTGTTTTACCTAAGAGTCAGGTTATTTGAATAACAAGTCTAAATATCATATGATGTGTGCTTATTTCTATCTATCACTTAGTTTTATCTTCTGTGAATAAATACATTTCAAAAATACATCCAAAAAAGCAAAGGACACATATATTTAGATGTCCAGGAAACATTTCTCATTACCTATATAAAGGAAAGTTAAGAGGTCCACGCAGCTTTCCTACATAAGAGAATGACCAGAATCCAGCCACAACTCCCACAAATACATGCCACTCTTCCTTTGCACTCACCGGAACATCCACCTTATTGCTTCTTCAATCCATTCTCGCACCGTGTTCCCGCTCTCACCCCTATCTCGTGTCACCCCAACCTCAAAAAGTTTGGGGTTCTCTAAGATTGAAGAAATACTAAGTGATGAAGAATGAATGAAAAGCTTTGATAAGACAAGAGGCATTAGAAGAAGAGGGTACTCACTGCAAAAGTCTAAACATATTGGCATAGAGAAATAGTGAAGCAACAACAAATATGGCAACCCATGAGATGACAAGTGAGGAAGTTGAATTGATATACTCCATCAATACCCATGTTAGGTTGCCGCGCTATAAGAACACTTGCACTTTGTTTCTTTCTTCTCCATAACACTACGCCCTTCACTATGTCATTGCCTCTCCTAGTGCGACAAAAATGAACATTTATATATATATATTGAGTCCAAACTCAAAAATAAATTTCAATTTTCATTATCAAATAATTAATTACCCGAGGAATGTGAGGAGTCGAAAGGTTGTTTTTCACTTCAGCTTCTCCAGACATTAGAAAAGATTTTTTTTGTGATGAAATGAAGATGATGTACAAGTGTAGGAGTAATTGAGCTGGGTGGTGGTTTGGCTTCAGCTTCACAATGTTATAGATGTTTCTCTTGGCTTGGCTCGGTGGGAAGTTTATCACCAACGGGGTGGTTTTGTGTCTCGACTTACACGTATAGGACTCCAATGCTACGTGGTAACCTTGCAGGCTATGGCACTGCCACCTCCACCTCTTTTGTTGACTTTGCAGTTTTTTAAATTAAATTTAATAATAATCTCATCATGTTGCACTTCTTCCGCTTGGATAAGACTTGATTATCACTAATTGAAAGTCCCGCCTCCATGGTCTTTTAGCCCATTTTGATTATGGGGCTTGCATATCCATTATGTGAGTGCCCATCATTTGTTGGTCATTTCTGTTTCCTAAACCCTAATATTCTATATATTAATAAGGGTAGAAAAAACACAACAAAATCATAGATATAAATCAACTCTTGTTAGTACTCTTGGGGAGGTTTTGACACGTGTCAAAACAGGCTGAGTCCACCATCAAACATGAATTCAAAATTTTGCCATATCCGAATATGTGGAAAAGGGCTGGCTCACTTACAAATTATGAGGCCCAACACCTCCGACCCGATGCACTCAAACACTATCCCAAACTCTCACCAAAAATCTCACCGACAAACATTCCTAAATCTTAATAACTCACACAAATCTTGGGAATCTCACATAAATCAGGCATTAATTGCCAAAACCATGTCAAATACCAATCCCGCCAAAAGGAACAAAAGCTTAATTTCTGATCATTTTTCTTCTCTCTGACCACCCGCCCAAACACTCCACCCAATACCCCACCCTACTTTCTATCATTTTAAAAAAAATTGTAATTTATGATCATCTATGTTCTCTCTGACCAATTCGGCCAAACCTCAACCGGATAACCTCACCCTACTTTCTCGCCCTGAAAAAACTAACCATACATTCCCTTCATTTTTGAAAAATAAGCTAAATTTCCTACAATCTCAGAGGAATCTTTACAAAAATCTCTCACAAAATTGGCAATAAACATGTAAACTCCCTATCCCACCAAAAAACCAACAATTTTTCAATTTGTGCATCTCTTTCTGCTACCCACCATTTCAACGATCGAAGACACTGGCTCATGACCGCTTTCTTTGTGAAAGGCTGTTGTCCCCATCAATAGTATGGTGTTTCCGTGGTTTGTGTTTCACCCTTATAAAAGGTGCCGGACTATGGAGCCATCATTTCACCGACATACCGCTCTCACAGTTCGCTTGATGTGGTTTCTCCTGGTCAAATGACATTTTACCTTTGCTTTACTTTTTATTTTAATTTTAATTTTAAATTTTAATATTATAATATTTTATTTAATCTTTGTGTTCCTTTCCATCTTCTTATAAATCGGGGCATTTGATGAGCGTGATCCCCACACATCATCTTTATCTATCATTTTGCATGCATTTTCATGTAGTTTAGGCATATCTAATTGGATTTTTAGTTAATTTTTCTTTTGCAACTGCAAGGCGGTTTCCCCCCATGTGTTGTTTTCCTAACCCGGGTAAATGCTCAAGATCAACCACGATGGAGCTTTGACGAAGATAGTTTTAAAAGTGAAGAAAAAGCCAAACGCGTCCCACCCTGCCCTAGGCGTGATGCCCATCACGACCGCGATCGGCAAAACCTAAAGAAAGAAGGCTCAAGTCGAACCGTCTTTTACCGCCGTGATGCCCATCACGGCCGTGACCTATCACCTGTACTGAACCCCAAAAGTCGGGGACCGTCACTTACTGGCACGCGTGATGAGCATCACTGCCCCGACGTACCAAAAATTGAAAGAATTGCCGTAAATGTAGGTCGATTTACCGCCTCGCGGATGGGTCATCACTACCGTGGACGCTGCATTACTTGATCGACAACGTCATTGGATCTAATTGAGAGGATTAGGACTCTAACCGCCCGACCCTATAAATAAGTGACACAAGAGTAGGTAATAAATGCACCTTCTTGGGGGCTACTACCAGGCACAGATTTAGACTCTTCCTCTTCTCCCTTCTTCTTTCTCTTAGTTATTTTCATGTTATTGTAATCACGCCCATTACTCCATGGCAAGGCTGAGTAGTAGCGTAGTTTCTGCGGATCGTCACTCAAGTTTTGTCTATGCTGATTTACGTAATATCTTTTAAATCACGATTTTGCTTTACTGACTTCTAGTGTTTAATCACTGGGTAGAGATCTCTGTGACCGCCATTTGCGTGATGAGGCGTCCTAAGGAGGAATCCCACGGGGAACTTTAGGATTTCTAGTGTGTTTCACCTAGAGAGTCCCCCACGCCATTCGCGAGTGTGGATATTCTAAGGAGGAACCTACGTGAACTTAGGTTATTTGCATAACTTGGACATTCTAGGGAGGAACCTAGCGGTGAACCTAGGTGCCGGATCTATAGGAGTCAGACTTGGGACCGAATCACGAAGAGGGGAAGTCGGTCCCCGAGGAGCAACGAGTCGTCAGGACTCCAAAGCGGTCCAATCGGGATCGACTATCGCAGAGTAGGGACTAACAATTTGGCTTTGTAACCGAGAGGAGCAATTACGTGATCGTGGATAAACTCGCCAAGGGCAATTCCCCAATACGGGTAACTCAACTTCATACACAAACGATCTCGTGGTAACCTAAATCCTTAGAACCTATTTAGATTCGAAACCAAAAAGACTGTTTTCTGTTTTGCTTGATTCTTTTATCTCTTAATTCAAATTTAAACCTATTTCAAAAATATAAAAATATTTTAAATTCCCAGATCTAATCGACTCAAAAATCTGCCTGGATTCTGGGAAACACACTGGTTCGATATCTTTTATTACTTCGCGACGATCCGCATACTTCCGGAATCGCACGTGCATTCGCAGACACATCAGTATCTGGGCCATGAGCTGCACAACACTAAGTTCAAAAAACCAAACCTAACCCCGATTGCTTATTTGATGAGAAAGATGTGTACCAAGTTTGATTCTTTTGAGATTTCTCCAGAAAGAGACTTGGACCATCATGGTTGTGTTGGTTCGCCTCATGGCTGGTGGCTGACTTCCAAAGAGAAAGCAGTAATACCATTTTCATGAGATGGTGCCATGGATGACGTGTTCATTTTTCTAACATTTTTTCCTTCTTCATTTTACTCTACCTTCCACATACATATGTTCTCATATATTTTGTTGTTGAAGAGCTTAACTATGACGAGCTGAGATGTGAGTGACTTACACATGCTTGTTAGAATTGTTGATGGATGAGTAATACAACCGTATATGACCACATCATGGAATCCGTTTTTGTCTGAAAGGAGACTCTTTTTTACGCGGGTATGGTGGAACAGGAATACCTTTCTATGGAAAACACTTTCCGCTTCTTAGGTCTTAGGGAATGATTGTCCTCAATGTTGCTTCAAGTGGCATTGCCCTTTGTTGCTGCCCTGAGGAAGGGATCACTCATTCCACTTTTTTGTGGTCTGCTACTATCAACGAGAAATCAATCCTCATGAACATTAGTTTAAGCCTTCGAGCAAAACTTTATAAAACAAAATTAATCATTTGGGATGAAGCTCCAATGATGAATAGATTTTGCTTCGAGGCTTTTGATCGCACTTTGAGAGATCTAATGACATTTAAATGTGCAAGCAATAAATGACAAACCATTTTGGGGAAAGCGTTGTTGTTTCGGTGGTGATTTGGAAGTATATTACCGGCCGTTAGGAAAAGGTTCATGAAAGATATTGTTCATGCAGCAATAAATTCTTCTAAATTATGGAAATTTGTAAAGTGTTGAAGCTTACTAAAAATATGAGGTTATATCACAAAAACTAGATCACAAAAAAGCAATGAAGAAAGAATTATTGATTGGATCCTTAATATTGGAGATGGTGACAAAGATGCAAATGTAGATGGTGAACATGACATCAATTTACCAGGAAGAACTATTGATTCCCAATGTGAAAATCCTTTACTTTCATTGGTTGAATTTTTCTATCCCGATATCTTTACAAAAATATGAATAGTTCTAATTTTTTTAAGAGCGGCAACTTGCTCCAACTCTCAATCATGGAATATGTTAATGATTTCACTTCTTTGATTCCTGGAGATGAGAAAGAATATCTCAGTTCTGACACACTTTGCTATTCAAACGAAGATGTGAAGACATTCAAGGAGATTGGTTTACTCTGAGTTTTCTTGAATAATATTAAATGTCTGGATTCCAAATCATCGCTAAGACTAAGATAGGAGTACCCGTAATGCTTCTAAGAAATATTGATGAAGCAATGGCTTATGGCTGCATGCTGCACAATGACTAGGGAACAAACATAATAACAGTAACAGTTATGATAAGGAAAATATTGAGATAGGATTCTATCTCTAGGGATGGATTTGGTACCTCCGATCCCTGGATTTCTGCTTGCTTCAAAGTACAATTCCCCTATG